>JAHWFP010022474.1:72034-98301 GCA_023313725.1 Lithobius niger | reverse complement strand
GAGCCAAGGCCGACTGAGATAGTAGCTGTGCTCCACTCCAGGCCCGTCAGCTTTGTTTTAGTTAGCGAAAGACACGCCAGGAGCCGTCCAGTACCGTACGGCGTGAGAACCGAGGGGAATTGGTATCTGAACGAATGTATGCGGGAGAAGCCCGTTGTAGGCGCTGCATCTCGCTATGCTTCGGTTTGATAATCCTCTCTGTTTAAAGCGTAACGGGTAGCGAAGTAAAATACGAAATTCAATAACGCATAGGTAGTATAGATTAGTGATTGGTGTGTGGAAAGGATATTAAAAAAGAAATATTGTTCATTCTCTTTGGCTGGCTTCCTTTATCCAAACTGGCTAACTTGTATCATTTTAGTGCACGGAATTGAAGGAAGGATTCTTTCCAGCAGAGAAAGCCCGAAGTTCGTTCCAAAAGTGTTAGAAGTGAGCCTAAGTAGGCAGCTGATGGGAAAGAGCGGGTTTAACTAGTTAGTTTTTCCAAAAATACAGCCAGATAGAAAGGGGAAAAAATGCATTCAGAGTGTGCAAGCATTATAACAAAATAATCTTGCTTTTGTCTTCAGACTGTCCGCGTCTCCACTCCCTTTCATTACCTTTTTTCTCTATTCTGGAAACGTGCCAGATACAATTAAACAGTTTTGTAGTAAAGGGATGGCAATGATGTTTGCCGCCACTCTTCCCCCCCCCTCCCCCCTCCTGAAACCTAAACGAACCAAAATGGAATGATTAACTCGTTATTCTAAATGATCGTAAATTACTTCAGCCTCCAAGGCTCCGTTATGGACTCAGCTGGGGAGTTGACATCGCTTCCCCAGACCCTCTAGCAGGCTCTTTAACAATAAACCCGTTACCTGCATACTAACATCATCCAAATTATCTATAACCGTAGGGTTAGAGCACAAGTTAGATTTTTCTATTTTATTTTCATAAATATTTCTATGTGCACATGTTTTTCGAGAGGTAATATAAAGAATAACGATATGTTTAATAAGCAAGCAATGCCGGGTATCGGTTTAGAATTTAAAGGTAACAATACTTGAAAGTTCAAACTTTTCTTTTCTTGTAGGGAAAGGGGGGGGGGGGGAGGGTATCTGTTACTTTTGTTACGTCGCCCTTGGTTTATTTTGTGTAGTTTTAATAATTTTTTTATAGAACTTTGCATAAATTAAGATGGTGTCGTTTCTTATTCTTACGTTTGAAGGTACTTAACCACTGTACTTTCTTAAATTACTGAAAATTTCATTCTGTGTAACAGCATTTTGTAACACTGGTAAGCATTTGTCGGGGAAGGATGTCACTGAACTAGTGCGAATTAAAATCGTGAAATATTGTAAGATAAAAAAAATACGTTTTAAGAAATCCTTAAATCAATATTTTAAGCTATTATTTAAACGTAACAAACATAACATTTTATGTGAAATCTATTATTTTAGACATTCCCCAAGAATGATTATCTGCTGGGTATAAGCATGCAGTTTAATGTATTATTTTAGATTAACGCAAACGTTCTTCCCAAAATGGAATACGGCTATCGGTCTCTCTCTCTTTTTTTTTTATACTTCTCCCACCCCGCCTTCATAGAGTCCACTTGTCCGGCTTGGACAACTCCCATTGGCCTGCAGGCCGTACGGTACTCAACGGCTCCTGGTGGCATTTTGATTAACCTACGCAAAGCAACGCATTCGACTTCTACAGGAGAGGGCTTCTCCTGCATACAATTCGTTCAGATACCAATTCCCTTCGGTTCTCACGCCGTACGGTACTGGACGGCTCCTGGCGTGTCTTTCGCTAACTAAAACAAAGCTGACGGGCCTGGAGTGGAGCACAGCTACTATCTCAGTCGGCCTTGGACAGGTTACAGGCGTTCGTTGGTGAAGAGCCGCAATGGGGTTGAATTGTTCACTTTCTGTGGAAAGCTAAATTTTACTGTATTTTAATTTAATTTTAATATTAATTCTACTTTTATTTTATTTTATTTTATTTTATTTTATTTTATTTGGTATGGATGCTGGGAAGGGTAACTGGAAAAAAATAGCTATGATCGCAAGTTCAAAATGCCCCCCCCCCCCCCCAAAAAAAACCGGGTTTTTTTGGGGGGGGGGGGGGGGGGGGGGGGATTTAACGAATGACAGGCTGCAGCATCTAGCGCCGTGTTCCATTATTTAGTTCTATGTAGCACCAGGAGCGCATTATATACACGTCCTTTATATACACGTCCTCTTATATTTATGCTACCCCTGGTAGCACTTGATTTAACTAAGCAAGGAATACGCAAAGAAAATTTTTTTTACACAACAAACAAGCCGCGTGTTTCTTTGATTATTGAGTGTAAAGATGGTGGGTCCACGTGCTCCAGGGAGGAAGTGGTCGTGGTTAACAATATCACTGTCACTAGATGGCGCCCATCTAGCGGTTTAAAATCTGCGTTTCAATACGGTCGTTCTTTATTTAAAAAAAAAGAGAGCCAGTTATTATATTAGGTTTACCTTTACCGCTTGCTTTCTGGTACACGTACATCACGAACTTTACACTCAATAATTAAGGATGCACGTGGCTTGTTTGTTTCACGAAAATAAATTTATTTGTTTGTTCCTTACCTTGTTGGAATTAATACAAGGTTTAGACGAGTGGTTCCCAACCATTTTCAAACCGCGACCCCCCCCCCTAAATAAAATATATTTTCCGCGACCCCACCCCCTAAGTAAATTCCTTCGCCGGTCGGTTTCACAACTAGGGGGTCTGGGGGAGTGTTGTGAGCTACCCCAGCGGGGTCCGGCAGGGTAAGCCAACGTTTTTTTTTTTTTGCATTTTAAGCATTTTAAACGTTGTCATTTACTCATATAGAAAAAAACAAAATGCCCCCCGTATTTTATAGAATTGTACAATATAGTATATTGTATAATTAGAATTAGATTTTAGAAGAGATAAAAGTTTACAATTAATTACTTTTATTAATGATTAAATTTCAGGGAAAAATATTTTAAGATTAAAAGATTTAAAAAAAAGTAAAATGATATATTTTTCTTGCTTATGTATCGCATTCCCCGAGAGGACGCCCGCGACCCTATTTTGGGTCACGACCCATACGTTGAAAACCACTGGTCTAGACAGAATTAGATAGCGGTAAATGGCTATAATAGGTGCTGCAGCCTGTCATTTGGTGGTAATCCCCCTTTAACCGTCAACAAAATAATCAAGAGCATAATGTGAAGCAACAGTCATTTGTATTGTTTGGGTCGATTTAATTTAGTTTGTCATTTTGTTATTTTGTAAGATAGTTCATAAGTAGCGTACGCTTGGTGCGTGTGACCTGTAGGCTCAATAAACATACTAAATGCAAACTTGAGTACAGTGTTAATGTTTTTAGTTGTAATGTTGTTGTTCAAATGTGGGGCTGTTGACCAGAATTGGTCGAGCTCCTGATAGAAACCGTAACCCGTCTCCTTCGAACATAACTATGAGCAATTTCTTAAACTCATCTAACAATTAGGCCTAACCGCTGAAGCCCCACCTCCTAAAAGCTGGGGCTTTAGCGCTGAGTTGTTCGACGAGTTTAGGAAAGTGCCCAATAACAGGCACCAACAATGCAAAGCCCGAGCGCAGCAACAATCAAGTACAATTACAAAAAACGTCTTTACTTTACTTTTACTTTATTCCAGAGCTTACAGGCCCGCAAATCCATACGCTCTAACTTAAAAACTACTCCTAACCTACTTAACACCTAAGCCGAACAAACAGCACAACCCCTTTTCACCTTTATCACCTTAACGTCTTGCTACTGTTTGCAACAATAGCTCGGAGCCGCGGCAAGTGACGTCATATTGGCTACGAGATAGCATCTGGAGGGCTTAGGCTTAAAAAAACGTTGTCTTCTCCAACAACAAAAATTGCGCTTTATAGGTTTAAGAAATCCAATCTAATAGTATTGGTTCCAGTTTGACGATCTTCTTTTCCCCTTCCAGTACCCCTTGCAGCTAACCCTGTTACTGGCTCCACCATAGAGTTGTATGCAATACTACGTTATGTCACTGCTCTATGCTTCCTCGAACACGACCAAAACACTCCCCCTCGGAGATTGTTGTTGAATCTCGAATTGGGTGGTCTGTGTCGTCAGGCTGTTCATGTGGAGCGGAACAAACTGTTCTCCACTTCTTGCTTGTTTGTCCGTTGATGTCCATGTTACGGCCGTTTTTGCTAGTTGTTCAACTTCGATTGTGATCTTCGTCTGGCTCTTGGCGTACACCCATCACCCTCCTCCCTACTCGGCTGCGTTTCTCTCTCTCCCGTTTCCGCGATCAGGGCCGTAGCTAGGAAATTTTTCTCGGAGGGCAAACCGGCGATTTAACGCCCCCTCCTAGTTTTACGCCCCCCTCCCCAGCAACACTAAAGAAAAGTGCTGCTGAAAAAAATCTTGAACGAAAACGAGAAAAAAATATGTAAATTTTTGAAAAGAGAATTGAACTTGGTTTCCTGTTTGAAAAGAGAATTGAACTTGGTTTCTTACTCCCCCACCTCCACCCATTCGCGGCTAGCTATGTCTCTGAACCTTTATATTAAACCTACACATCGTATTTTCAACCTGGCTTATTCCCCAAAAGAGGCACGACCAGTTGTACCATGTTTGGCAGCATGGGGTCGCCACCCAGAACGAGAGATGGAACACGTGATGTTCTCACGGACACTCTGTCGCGTCTTAAAGGTCCTCCTTTATTTCGCGCCAGTTAATATAGATTGTATACGTGTAGGAAAATAAAGAGGACAAAGATTTCCTTAAAAAGGAACTGCTCATCCCTCTGCCTTCTGCACCTCTGCCCTTTCAGAATTGTTTCGGACATTTATTTTGAAAATTAAATCAGAAAGTCATTAGTTTTTGCCAGATAGTTTGCGAAGCGCACAGTCAGCATCAAGACGGGCTTCGTGAGCATAAACTAGTCTGAAAAAGAAAAAAAAAACTGCCCCGACTGGGACTCGAAACCAGGACTTCCAGTGTATTAGGCCGGGCGCTCGAATCAATGCATTACTGGGGTGGACCGTGGCTTCAGGCCTCGAATGCCCAAGACTTGAGAAGGATCTCGACTTGATGGACACTACAAACCAGTAAAAAAATTTACAAACTTTGTTAAATATGCCACTAAGTGAGATGCTTCAAAAAGGTTTGCTAGATTTCTTGGCTGAATGGTCTGAAGGAATGATTTCGAAACAATCTGTACTACTTACCCAACACTCTGATAGATTGGAACTGCGACTTCTTGAACACGAAAAAACATGAAAGAATTCTGGTGTCAAAACATGGAGCCAAAGTCTGCTCCTACCTATGTTTTAACAGGAGACATAGGCAAAGCTAGAGGTCTTCTACGCACACCTGTTTTAAATCAGTCTTCGTCTGGGGACATTGAACTTAGATCAACGCACATCGATGTTGCTTCCAGACAGGGCACCCCAGTTATACAGCAGGACTCCCTCCGAAGTTCAATGACAAGGGCAAGCAGAACGGAAATTTCTTGAACTCTGCCACACCTACTGTCCCACCAACTATAATGCTGCGCAAGCAGCAGAGGAGACATTCCTACCCCCATGGAGCTCTAATTCATGCACCGTGCCATACTAGACCGAAAAGCGATATTGGACAAACACCCTATGCCACCAGAAGAATCTTGAGCATACACACCGAAATCTAGTGACAAAATCGATTGAACAAGACCGAACTTATTCACCTGAGGATCGAAATACGCCGTCCATCATCTTCAGTGATAGCCATACACGGACTCTCAGAGGCAGTGCCCACACCAAGTCATCAACCTGGACATGGCCGGGGATGCAGATCAGCTCATCCGAAAAATACCAGAGATTTGTCAAGAGTGCAACTAGTCATACTGACTTCATCATTGGGGCGGGATCCAACAATATTCCCGACTACATCCCACACGTAGTTGTTCAGCACCTCACAAGCCTTGTTGACGAGGTCAGATCCTTGATGCAGCCTCCAAAAAATCACCATTTTGGGCCTTTTTCCTCGTCCAGGCAGACAAAAATCTGAGGAAGACCTTCTAATACAAACAACTAACATACTTCTGAGGAAGTTCTGTGTTAGTCTAAACTTAAATTTTGTTTCTTTCGACAGGGCCATTTGCAGATGGAGAACATTGCTCTCCAGAGATGCCCCCCCCCATCTGACTTAAAAACGCAAACGAGTTTTACAGAGTGAAATATTTTATGTTCTTGGTAAATCGGAAAACACTTCTCACTAACGGGGGGGAGGGGGGGTACCCCATCTACACCGACTCCATGTCCCTCTCTCCTCCGCACCTTGTCCATGTCCACCCTTTACCGACAGGTTGGGTCTGCATTGTGTCTTGCTTAATGCGTGAAGACTCGTGTAAAACATGGGTTCCTTTCATGCTCTCCTGTCTACTGATGCCTTTGATCTGATTTTTATTGTGGAATCTTGGCTGAGTGACACCGTCACTGATCCCATGGTGACCGGCCCATACCCTTACGATATTTTTTGGAGGCTTGATAGACCTTCGCAGGCTGGTGGTGTGGTGGTCCTCTTTCGACGTGGTCTAGCTTCTGTTTATGGTGGGATGGCTAATGCATGTGAGGCTTTTGCTATACCTTTATCCAAACTTAAGCTGAATTTTATCTTAGGTTACATTCCCAATGGCCAATATCCTAGACAATATCCTAATGATGACTCAATTCATCACATCAGCTATCAGGCCTTCTTTCTCTAATGTTGTCTTAGGGGACTTCAACCTACCATTCGTAAATTGGTAAATCTTACAGCTAGTGACTTGCCTCTTCGTTCCTTTAGCTATCAGATTGCTCCACCAACATGGCACGGAGCCCACCCGTCTAGATAAAATACTCGATTTAGTTTTCTCGCAAGATGAACAGCTTATTTTTGATGTCTCGGTTGGGACCCACCTGGGGTCTAGTGACCACAATATGGTTAGTTTTGGCATCCAGTGTACCTCCTCCGGCATTGTCAGGACTGGTTCACGTAAGGGCAGAACCGACTTCGTTCTTTTATGCAGCACACTGGCGGAGGTCCATTGGGACTTGCCTGCCTAGGATGGAAATGATACAGTTCACCAGATCTGGAATAGATACACAGATCTGCCTAACAAATGTGTTGACAAATGTAGAAAACAACAGCGGAACATTAGGCGCCCTGGCTCTCAAACCCCACGTTCTATTAAAATTCTTCAAAACAAAAAACTCAACCTTTGGAAGGCCCATAAGACACTTCCAAACCTCAGATAAGCTTAGAAGGTACAATGAATATCGCCAGAAATACATTGATCTGGTTGATAAATGGTATTAGTGGAACAGGAGACCAATACCATTAAAGAGGGAAACGTCGCCGCCCTTTTCATGCTCTATCGTAAAAAGACTAGATCATTGAGGAATATTCCACCTCTTTCGATATCTGGCGACTTTGTCGTGGATGACTTAGCGAAATCGGAGGTCCTGAACACGACCTTTGCTTCAAACTGTGTCACTGACGATGGATGCAACCTTCTGCCCATTCATGGAAACTTATAACCAGATATTTTTTGTTCATCGGTGGTTTTCCCTGTCGCTATGGTGAGAAACAGAATCCCTCGGCTAAAGCCAAGCCACTCTATTGGCCTTGATGGTTTTTCAGCTTTTTTCTATGAGAAAATCGTAAATGAAATTTGTTTTCCGCTTTCTCAATTTTTTCATTTTTCTTTCCAATTCGGTTCCCTACCATCTAGTTGGTGTACTGCGACAGTGGTCCCCGTTTTTTTAAAAAAAGGAGACGCTGCAAATGCATCAAACTATCGGCCAATAGCTTTAACAACTGTTCCATTCGCATCATGGAGGCTATTATTAGAGTAACAATGCTTGAATGCTTGGAGAAGCACAATTCAATAAAACCCGACCAATTTCGTTTTATGTCTGGCCGTTCATTGACCCACCAGCTGTTGCTTGCCTTAGACTCTTGGTCCAGTGCGCTTGACCTTGGTATAAATTCCGATGTTATTTATTTCGATTTCCAAAAAGTATTTGAGTCTGTTAACCACCGCGGCCCCCTTATAAAATCACAGACGATGGGTTTCAGGGATCAGCTCAAATCGCGGCTCACCGATTTCCTCAGAAACAGATCACAGAGCGTCTTGGTGGAGGATTCCATCTTGTCTGAGGCAGAGGTCCCAAGCGGTGTACCCCATAGATCCGTTTTGGGTCCTTTCCTCTTCGTTATTTTTTTGAATGACTTAAACTATAACTCTGACTCATTGGTTTTAAATTTGTAGATGATCTCAGATTAGTTCGGAGGTCATTAGACCGGCTGATGGCGTTGATGTCCAGGCTGTTGCTGATCGTATCCATGATTGGGGATTGGCTTGGAAATTGTGCTGTCTGATGCCAAATGCCGGGCATTCTGTATTGGTAATTCTAACGCTTGTATTGCGTACTCAATTAATGGCGAGCTCCTCTCTTGCACTTCCGACATTCGTGATCTTGGTGTTTGGTTTACTACCAATCTTAAACCTTCACTCCACTGAGCCAAGGTGACAACCTCTGCATACTTTCTTCTGGCCATCGTAAATCGTTGTTTAATTTCCGGAAACATGGACATTAAGCTATGGGCCTTTAAGGGGTTCGTCCGACCTCTTCTCGAGTATGCGACTCCGGTCTGGTCTCCTTTCATACTAAAGGACATTGATATGGTTGAGCGTGTTCAGCGCCGCTTTACCACGCGCCTCAGAGGCCTTGAGAAAATGTCATAAGCCAAAAGATTATCCCATCTTGGCCTCGACTCTCTGGAACTTCGCAGGTTGAAGTTCGATCTCAACCTAACATTGAGGTTCCGTAATGGCCATTTGGGCATTGATCTACCGTTTTTCGATGCCAGTCCGGCTCTGTCCACTCGAGGTCACTCACTCTCTTAAGCTTGCTTGTCCGACTTTTCTGACTGAGTTCAGACGAAATTTTTTTTCCTGTTAGAGTCATTCGGGTGTAGAACTCCCTATCTGACCAAGCCCTATTGACTCGCTCCAAAATCTAGCTACGGTAGCGACCAGAGTACTCGCGATCAAAACGTGGTGCGCCATCTGTCGATATGGCCGCAAGTATAATGGCAGCTCTTGTCTCCAACTACGTCCGGGGAAATCCAAGATGGTGGCGACGTGTGCTCACGGCGACTGCTCGCGTTATTGGGTGCGCTAGTCACGTGGCTCAACGTCACTTCCGCTGTTGTCGGCAGTTGCTCTTGTGGCGAATTTAAGAAACTAGGAGTATTCTAGCCAAATGTTGGGTCGCGGTGATTGCGCGGTAAGTATAGCGAGTGAGTTATCCCGTAACGAAGTGTAGTTATTAATCCAAGATCTGACACACTATAGAGCAGTGACACGACGTAGTATTATCATTGTATATAACTCTGTGCTGGAGCCTTAATGGGTTAGCTGCAAGGGGCACTGCAGAGAGAAACCGAAGGGCCTCATACTGAAGCCGATGCTGTGAAGAGTGATTTCTTAGACCTAAAACGCGCGATTTTTGTTGTTGGAGCAAACAACGTTATTTTAAGCCTAAGAAATCCGCTCTTCCGTTGTTTTTCCCTCCATTTTTATGTAGTGCACCTTGTAGTTATGCCCTCCAAAACCCATACTGGTGCCAATATGGCGGCAAATGTCACTGCTCTATAGTAACCTAGCAAGAATGTGGCCACCTTTCGACAACACCTTGTCTCGGTTGCACATGCGCAACTTTCTATATGAAATTCCCCCCTCCCACGTCCTGCACTGTTATCCGGCATTTCTTTTATTTTTAAATTCAAGGATGGGCATTAGTGGGTCTCGACGTCTTCCTTCTCCTGACCAACTTATTTTTGTTCAATAATTTTACTATTACTAATTAAAAGCTACAAAAGGACTCTATAAATATTTCAATCGAAAGCAAAAAGAAAGGTTGCAAGTAAATAACAATAAAAAAAAAATTACAGGTATTGATGTGACTAACATCAGACTATAATAACAATTTAACAGTTAGAAAAAATAGACTACACGACAGTGTATAATGGGGAAAGGTTAGCCCGGTTATGCTTAGCATAGTTATGGTTAGCATGTTGTATCATGTGCAAGAGGTCCCGGTTTCGAGCCTAACCTCAACGATCTCTAACATTGTCGGGGAGAGAAGGACCCTGCGATGCCTCGTGCTCATGACGATTGTGGCAAATAAAATATCCTAGGAATTTCCGATTGGAAGTGCTTAGCCAAACTGTGGCATAACTAGGGTCTTATACTGAGGGAGCAGCATTAGCAATTTAGCAGAATGGCGTGGAGAGAGAAACCAAGAACAGCTACGGGATCTGGGGGAGTGCTGTGAGCTTCTCCAATGAGTTCCTAGGAAAAGCTGACGGATTTTTTGGCTATTTTCTGATATTTTCCGGCATTGTGAAGTGACGTTGGAAACGTTTTTATAAAATCAGTTTTGCTGACTGCAATACTATACGTGTAAATAATTAGTAATGTAAATATTACGCTTTTTCATAATTAATTGCTTATTTTTTAAACACTCCTGATGTTTTGTGAAAAATGTTGGTAATTTTAAGGAAAATATGGAGTTCGCAATTGTCTTACTGTTTATCTTTACTGATTTTTGTGATGTCAGTACGTCCGGGTTGCCAAACTGATCCCACCGAGTATTAGATCAAAGGTTAAATAAAAAAAGCTGATGCATCCCAGTCCAGCAAAAATACCTGCCTGTTTCAATCCTTTACTTTTTTTAACAGTTGTACACACACAAAAAAACAAAGTTGAGTAAAATTGACTTGATCTACCAATTAATGAACATTTCGTATTTCTCCTTGTTATTTTAGTGATTTAAAGGGACACCCGGCCTGCCTTCATAACATTCTGCCTGCCTTATAACATCCACACGCTGATCACAATCCGCGCATAGAGCATCGCGAAGGTCATCTGAGATAGTAGCTGCGTTCCTCGCAGCGAAGTATGCAGCTACTGTCTCAATCAGCATTGCGCGTAATAGACGAACCAGCATGAACGCATTAATCGTGTCGTCACAAACCGGAATGAGTCTCGCATTTTAACATCACAATTTATAATTTTCTGGGCTAGTTTCTTACAATTTTGCTTCGGCGATCTATTGGAATAATTAATTTTAATTTTTACCGCATTAATATTTTAGATTTTTGATCTCATGGTAATTATTAGCAAACTAGCGGAGTCACTCTCTCATTCGCGTCGTCTCACTCCCCTTCCCCACCCCCCCCGGGGCCGCCCCCCCCCCTCATTAAGTTGCCGTTCGGTCGGTAGATGTCATCGTATGTTCGCGCTGCTGGACGTTGCGTTCTGGGCGCTGCAGATGCAGATGGCTGCTTCGTATGTCCTGCTTGCTGCTGCTGCTGGCTGCCTTGCGGATTTTGTGTAATTATATATATAGATTAGTACGTGCACACACAGAGATGAAACGTCATGGTTGTTGTAAGCGTTCAAAGCATCATATATGTGCGTCCCGCTGTAAATAAAATTTCCCAATATTCAACAAAAAACCTCGTAGACGCCACATTTTAAAACGGATTTTCAGCTAGAGATTGACTAACGGTAAGTAAATAAAACTTTTCGGCCGTACTTGATGTGGAGGATCGAGAAAAATGGCGCTTGGAGGAATGTCCTTTTAAGAGAGAAACAGTAGACGTATAAATTAGCCAAGATGAAAATTGCATCCTCGACCTCGAAATGCACCCGTCTAGTAGTAAATAATTATTGTACCCAAATAGTATTATTCAAGTTCTATCTTAAATTTGAATTGATTTATGTGGACAACGGATCTCTAGTTGGTTTTCTGTTTTTAAATGTCTAAAAACGTCAAAAATATAAAGTGACTTGGCCAATTTGCCGAATAAGCCTTCAAAAGCTTATTGGGGAGGGGGCGGGGGAGGATCGACCCTCTGCCCCCCCCCCCCCCCCCTTGCCTTTACTTATGCCACTGTAGCAAATTGTTCCTTCTGGCGCCATGGCTGGGAGTGTTCATATCAGTAGATCTCAACCACTAATATAATTTCTCAAGATCTTTTTCTAGATGAATACAAAATTGTCAAGGACCAACAAGCAAACCTGCGAACATCTAACTAAATGGTAATGGTAATTAATGTTCAATAGTGAGCGTGAAGAAAAAAAAAACAGAGGAAAATAAGCCAATGAAAAAAAGCTGGGAAAAAAAAGCTGCGGAAAAAAGCTGGAGGGAAAGTAGTTTTCGGTTTTTTAAATTCATTTGAGTTGTTAGAGTCTACATTGGGGTAACTAGTTCCAGCAGGAAATGTTTTTTTCTCCCTTTTCGGCTTTATTTACGCAGCTTACTTTCCCCCTCCCCAAGCTTGGCTTTAAAATACCCTAGTAAACAACTAATCAAAAAGTGTGGAGCAACAAAATTTAAAAGTTAGGGCTAAACTCAACGAAATGTTACGACAAACCCACACTCTATTAATTTAAAACAAGTTTGAAGTTTGTAACTTGTTTAACGCTACGGCATTATTTAAAATTGCGGGAAAAAAAATAAATTCAAGGATATTCAAGAAGTAGCTACCAATTTCAAGGAATTCAAGACCTTGACGTTTTTCTTAACAAATTTAGGCATTTTCAAAGTTTCAAGTACTTCAAGCACCTTGTGTCGATCCTGTCTCGAATCAACATCGGTATTGGATCGTTATAACATCGGTAAAAGCAAAAATTCTATAATTTCTTGGTGTAAGGCATCGGTATCGGAAGGAGTAATCGGTAATCGGTGAAGTTCCTTGAGTTTTGGTAGGGTGTACGCTCCCTGTCGTCTGCTGCAGGCGAACCCATTTAATTTTTTTTGCAGATTTTTTTTTTTCGTTTCTTCGTGTGAGTCGAGTGTTTTTGAAAGCATCCCGAGCGTGACTGACGAGATGCATTTTTAAAACAAAAACGTAAAAATGGCAAGTTCAAGTTCAAGTAATTCTCGTCGTTGAGCATGACAAAAGGCGTTTATGTGGGGAATGATGCCTCCCTTTTTTTCGAAAATTCCTCGAGGTCACCTACCTCTCGATTTTCAGTCTGGTGGACACGACGTTTACCTTGGCCATCACCAAAAACCGTGAGCTATCGAAATTAACAAGGCAAAGGAAATTCCAACATCTCCAGCCAAGTTTTTTTGGGGTGATGTGAGGGCGCGTTTACGCAGCGACTCGCCTTTGCATTCTCGCAGCTAGAACTCAATCGCGATGGCAAAGGTGACATTGCCATGGTAACAACGCTAAATGGATTAGCTAAATCCGACATCGTTTGAGTAAATACTTGCAGTCTTATAATCCATGCCAATAATATAAAGAATTCCTCATGACGAAACAATTTTCCCAAACGATTCTGAACTCACGTTATTTGGTGTTTACGTTGCGAGGCGGCAGACATAAAACCGCCGCCATGTTGGAATTTGAGGTGATTTCTCGCACCTATGCAAAAGCGAGTGGTTGCGTAAACGTGCTCTGATCGTCCCACACTATGAAAGGTAAGCCGGCCGGTACAAATAAACCAACATAAACCAACAGTGAAAAGATCCAGAAGAAACAATGTATTGCAGTAAGGGAGCGGCCATTATGTTTATCGCTTGGCGTGGGTGGGGGCAAGAATTTTTCAAGTCCAGTCAATAGGGAGAGAACGCGAGGGGAGTGGGGGGTGAGGGGGGGGGTAGAATTTGGGACCACTCGAGGTTCATTGGGAGGGAGGAATGTCGATTTTGTGTTCAAAATCGTAGGTGGGGGTGGGGGAGGGAATCAAGTCGTTTTATGGAACGGGTTACTGACAGGCTACATTGCCAAAAAAAAAAGAACTGGGAAATGGCTTGAAAACTTTTTTTTTTATTCAACCGCGTAACAAACCAAGACTTACGCCTACGGCAATCAAGATGTGTAAGAACTCATTGGAAAGTATACGTAGCACATCGCGCCCCACCCCCTCCCCCTCCCCCGAGGCCTCCCCAAACCATACAAGTGTTCGCCAGGTTTTGAAGTTGTCGCTGTTGATACTAGGTCTACTTACTACTTGGCACATCCCCAGAGATTTAACTGTTCTTTATTTTTAATAGTCTGTTTTTTTTTTTACTCTTTGAAGCTAATCAAAACTATATTAGGCTACAGTAGTATTATATGTGTGTATATTTTTTAGACTTTTTGGTATTGAAATATTGGTATGAGAGTATGAAATATTAATATACACAAGTACATACTATAAGCTTATAAGAGTATACATAAAATGTTGGTTTTGCACATGAATTTCTTTTTTGCAAACTTTTATTTTTAATAAGTGCTTGTTACTCGATATTGATAAAATTTATAACTAACATATTTATTAATGCACATAATCATTTGAAGCCTTTCCAGCTATGTAATTCCCTTTGGGCGGTTTAACTGTAAAAATAAAGTTGAAGTTCTGCCAGTACACACAATGTAGACAAATCCTCGCCTTAGAATGTTAGTGTTGACATTGTGGTAAGAGGCATGGTCATCTTGACTTTATCTCTACCAATCAGCAAAGTCTATCAATTCATTCTAGAAATCAACGGTAATCCTGCAGTTATGGGATGTTTGTCGCGCTCCCAGCTGAAGCCGTGGTGCCAGAAGTGGATAGGGACAATTTTGCTAGGTAATGCCAATCATAAATGTTTAGGATCTTTTACATGTCACCATCTACGCGAGCACGAGGTGTCACAGGGTCCTTCTGTTCCCAAAAACACCGGGGCTGGCTAAAGTCATGGTTGAATAAGAGATCTCGCACGTGATATAGTCGTGCTAAACATCAGGCCACCTTGCCCTATCTTGCTTTGGTTATTTCACTCTCGATGAAGCAAGCAGAGGCAGCGACTACCTAGTCACAACCGGTCTTCTGTACACTTCCGAACTACTTATGCTTCATACTTATTCTTTTTTTTTTGATTATTCCTGTTAACTAATTTTTGGACGCTGAATCTAATGGTGTAAACCGTTTGTCTCTATCTGGTACCGTTCCGGAGGTTGAAAAAGCGACGGACGGACAAAATCGTTAATGCAGTCTTCCCAGCTTTCGCTGTAGAAGACTAAAAAAGGTTAAATGCACAACTCGTTGAATGTTTGGAAGAACATGTTAAATCGAACTAACTATTTCTTGGCTTGGCCTGTGACTGTAGGAAAATCATTCCAAAAGTCCGAGAACGCATAAGAAAACCTTACGTGGGCTGAGGGGGGGGGGATAAACAATTTTGCCAGCTTCTTACAGCTTTGGGAAGGGGGGGGGGATGGAATCGCCATAAATTTGGAAGTGACATTTCGAGTATCATGGCTCTGAGTCAAACTAGTCCTTTTTCAAATCCCTGGTACACCGCCTACTACGCCATTTCACCAAAGGAACGACTTTCGTAACGTTTTTCTTCTGCGGCTTTTTTTTTTTCTACCCTTTGGCCTTTTTTCCAAGTTGGCACTTTAGGAAATAAAAGGGGCGACCATCAGCCGTGGCGTAAATAAATATTTTTTTGTGGGGTGCAGAGGGGGAGGGCAAGTTTTACTGCCCTGTATGCCCCCCCCCCTCCCTGCTAGAAAATATACGACCACTTCAGAGTTTTGTGAGATTCAGTTTTTGTTTGTGTAATGTATGGTTACATCAAAAAAAAGTTTCGAAGAAAATAGCTGATAAAATTGATTTTTCCTAGGCTTTGTTACTACGCCTCCTCAGCTGGTTTTTTTTAAGGGGAGGGAGCGGGGGGGGGGGGGGGAATTTCCCTCCCTGCCTCCAGTTATTTTTTTTTTTACGCCACTGCGTCTCAGTGGTACTTGCATGGTTGATGCGGACGATTTTTCTTTATTTATATGTTTATTAAAAAATTCTTATAATATACGCTGTGACAGAAAAGACGCCGAAGGGGGGCTTAATCTAAGAATAAGATTTAATCGTACCTTAACGAACGGGATCTTTTTTCTCTTTTTTTCCTCCTCCCCTCCCCCCCCCCCCAACCCGAATCCCTCCCATTCATGATTCCTTAAAATTAATTCATTTTTTATTTTTTTATTTTAGCTTTAAGGTTCAAGGTTATAGCGCCGTCCAAACATTATGTGTGCAGGAGTATTTTTCTCAACCTTTCCAAGCCTCACCTCCTTCTACCCGTTGCCTGGTTACGAGGTGGTGGCTGGAGCATTCCGAGCAAGGTTGAAATTCCAGACACGGCCCGATTATTAGAAAAGTTTCACGGCTCAAAATGAACATTCACCCACGTGCGGATTAGACTGCTCGACCTCTGGCTGGCGTTTATAATCCTAAACTCTTATGAAAAATAAAATCGCATGTTATTGATCTCGGGTTTAGCAAAACTGTCATTCTTTTCTTCTTAGCGATTTAAACACATTTGTAGGTATTTTCTGAAAAGTTACTACTTGGTTACGCTGAAACTAAAGATGAAATTGGCCTACAAGGTCTATTTAAAAAAAAGTTGTTTCGACACTGGATGGATGGTCTGAAATTTTTTTTTAACTTTAAAATTTTGACGAGCAATGTCAGCCGAAGCAATTAATGCTTGTATGGATGAACCGGGTCAATTTTGAACATTACCAGATTTTTTTAGAGAAGAAGAAATCTGGTAAACGGAGGTGCCAGCCCGGGGATTCGACCCGGGAAACTTCCGATCATCGTCGGGGCCGAAACATTGTCCAGAATTAGCCAGAATACATCCCATAGCCGCTGAAGGAGCATGGTAGCCTCTCACTCTAACCTGGCCAGCAGTCCTGGCAGGGACTTTGCCAATGTCCCCTTTCCAGGGGTTCGACCAGATCCACAATCCTCCAGCAACCAGGCTGAGCACTCTCACTGCTCAGCCACGATGACCACAAATTAAAGACGAAATGAGTAGCCTAGGTTATTTTTAAATAAGTTGTTTAGACCTAGGATTATTATTATTAAACACCTAATAATCCTAGTTTAGACGGCCTGACATTTTTTTTAAGCAAGCAAGCGAGTTTATTACAGTAAACAATAACAGTTCAGCAATACAGTATGTGCCCACATCCGGTAAGAGCTGATGCCTGAGTGTAGCTAAGCACTATACAAAAAAAGTGTAAAACATTGAACAAAAAGAAAAAAAGGCGCAGCAAAACTTTACCATATATAAGTAATAATAAAACGATTGCACTATAAACACAAAACGAATTATAAAATAATGTGCAATGGATTGACATAGTAGGACACACTTATTGCGAAAGATAAAGTTTAGCTTAAAATCTTGAATAACGCTTCTACAGAGTTAGTACTAAGGCCCAGTAGCCAATTAAGCAAGGATTTCTGGAAAGGGTAAATCTCAACAATTTCTTTTTAAGTTGTTTAGTACACTGTTGTGTAGCTTGCTGCCAAGCAAAAAGCTGCATTTATGTAATTTTTCTTTATTGACTATATATAGGCTGAAGAATGTAGCTGTTCGATTCACTACTACTCTGGTGGTTCGTAATATTAGTAAACGAGTAAACGAGTAAATTAAAGATGAAATGTCTGGGTAATTAAAATGCATTGTTTGATGGTCACTCGGCAGCAGGGAAAAAATTAGTTAGTGTCACCAGGAGTGACATAAAAGAGAGTCTGTAAGATCTTGACGGAGTGTCCATGAATATCTTTCGAGTTGCGACCTCATACGGCCAAATGTGGAACGAATGATTCTAACTATTTTCTGGGATTAGTACGCGGTAAAAATCCCAGCAAATAGTTAGAATCAGTCGTTCCATATTACACGGTAAATATACGCTGTATATAGGTTTTAACCGGATCTAAAGGCACATTTTATGTAACGATTCGCCTTTGCATTCTCGCGGCTAGAAGCTAGAAATCATCTGAAATACCAACATGGCGGCGGTTTTATCGCTGCCAGTTCGCAACGAAAAAAGTCAATAATGCGAGTTCAGAAGCGACTGGGAAAATCGTTTCGTCAGGAGGAATTCTTTACTTTATTGTTAGTGCGACTAGGAAGTTGGATTTAGGATTTATAGTCGAATGGCGTCGCACTTCTGGTTAAATTTGGTTAAACTGGAAATAAATACGTCCAGGCTGGAAATCAGTTGCATCTGGAGTTTATTTGTATGGCATGGTTGGATGAAGGAAGTTGGAAGGCTTGCCACGACTTACAGCATTTTGGTGGTAGATGTTATTGAACGTTCGCCTAAAAACCTTTCAGACTTTCCTTCAGAATAGTAGTCCTAATTTTGAATAGGCCCGACCTGCATAAGGCCAGAAGAGCAGACCCTAAATCGGTCCGCGTTGGTCGAGCAAAAGTAGAGAAGAAGACGAAAAAACCAAAGGAAAGCCTAGCACGAGAATTTAGGTTCACGCATGCGTGGAAAGCCTTTCACACAATTTTATATATAATATTTAACACAGCATTATATTGCATAGCAAATTCTTATATAAAGAAAGAGGCCACAATATTCCACTGATCACCCCCAGGGGCCCAGTGCAGCGGGGAGTGCCAGCACTAAATGTGACTGAGGGCACAAGGACATCAGACGCAAGACAAGCCTATGGGGTCAAGTTGATAAACGCCAGGACGATGGGGATGATAATGTGAGGGTCCCATGTCCCAACGAACCAAGGCCCATCGTGTAACGGCGCCAGGAGGTAAGCTCTGCCCAAGGCCAACAGGCAAATCGAGGACTGGCAAGCTCCGTCACTCTATTGTCACGGATTATAAGACCGCAAGAATTTACTCAAACGACGTCGGATTTAGCTAATCCAGGTAGCGTCGTTACCATGGCAACGACACATTTGCCTCCGCGATAAAATTCTCACTGCAAGAATGCAAAGGAGAGTCGTTGCATAAACGGCCCTTAAAGCAACCTTCGGTCTACCTTATAACCTTCCGCCTGCCTTATAACAGCCACGCGACGATCGCATCCGCGTATTAAACATAGCCAAGGTCAACTGAGACAGTAGCTTCGTTCCTCGCAGCAAAAAAACGTAGCTACTGTCGCAGTTGGCATTGCGCCTAATAGTCCAGCCAGCGTGAACGCATTAATTGTGTCGTCAAAAACCAGAATGATTCTTGTATTTTAAAATCACAATTTATAATTTTCTGGACTAGTGTCTTATAATTCTGCTTCGGCGATCTATTGGAATAATTAATTTTAATTTTTACTGCATTAGCCTTTTAGATTTTTAACCTCGTAGTAATTACTAGCAAACGATTAAACTTAGTACTGCGCACCCACAGATAAAGCTTCAAGGTCATTGTAGGCACGCAAAGCATCATATACATTCCAGAACGTAAATAAAGTTCCCAATATTCAACAGAAAATCTCCTAGACGCCACATTTTAAAATAGATTTTTAGCAAGGGAAAGACTAACGATAAGTAAATAAACTTTGGGGCCGTACTTGATGTGGAGGATCGAGAAAAATGGCGCTGGGAGGTATATCCCTTTAATCCATAGGTGCGAAAATATCACTCGTGCTACAATATTACTCCAGACATGCGGCAATTCCGCGTGCAACAGCGTTCCAAGACCGTGAAGTGGGGGAAGAAGATGGCTTCTTCAAGCAAAGGCCGAATGAAGTAGAAATCGCGTGTCTCGCCTCTATAACTCAACGACAGTTTATACGAGCGTGACGGAAAGTTGACGGCTTTTAGTGACTATATTGCTGTAGTGAAATAAAATTCTGGCGAAGCTGACGCAATTGGCCTGGAGCCGGAAAACGGAACCTACAGCTTTTCTCCCATACGACCTTCCGTTTTACTGATTTAAGGATATCAGCAATTCACTTACAGCTATACCGGCTCAATTTTGAACATTACAGGCCTCTTTTGAGAGAAGAAATATCTTGTAAAGAGAGGAGCCAACCTGGGGATTTGAACCGGTAAACCTCCGATCATCGTAAGGGCCCGAAACATTGTCCAGAATAGTTATTATAGGCTCTATTTGTAGATTTTATTTCGATTATCAATAAAACTGGCAAGGGGTATCTGGGATATTGACTTTCAGCGATGAAAATTAATAAAACACTGTAAGTAGTAGTAAGGCCGAACCGATGCCAACATTACCGATGCCGATCCGGTTTTAAAACTGTTGCCGATACCAACTTTAATTTGAAAGGCCCTTCAACAATAATTGGCAGTCACAGTTTTTTCACGCAAACGGGAAATCACAACTATGCTCTATAAAACAGCCGTATACCTGGGGGGGGGGGGGGGAGGACGCTGTTTAGTAATTATTAAAATGAAAATTTTTTAATGGTAATAAACAGTTAAAAGATAGCTAGGAAGATCTCAGTTCCTGACCAAAACGACACAAAGTGTGTTCCACCGTTCCATCTCGAACGGTTCCAGAGTTACCGATATTACTGCAAAACTTGCCAATACCGATACCCCAAATATCGGCGACTGACCGATTCAATATCGGTATTGGTGAAGCCATAAATAGTCTATAGACTTTACAATGGGGCAGTGGCAATAACGCCATTTTCGCTACAGAGCAAGCAGCTGGAGAGCTAGCTACAAGGAGCAATGGATGAACTACATAGGCTACAAAGAAAACTGAATCAGCTAGCTACAATCAGCTAGCTTACAAGGGACACTGGATGAGCTAGCTGCAAGGGGAACTGAATCAGCTAGCTACAAGGGACACTGGATAAGCTAGCTACAAGGGGACTGAATCAGCTAATTACAAGGGACACTGGATGAGCTAGCTGCAAGGGGACTGAATCAGCTAGCTTACAAGGGACACTGGATGAGCTAGCTACAAGGGGACTGAATCAGCTAGCTACAAGGGACACTGGATGAGCTAGCTACAAGGGGACTGAATCAGCTGACTTAAAAAGAACACTGGATGAGCTAGCTACAAGGGGACTGAATCAGCTAGCTACAAGGGACACTGGGTGAGCTAGGTTACAAGGGGGACTGAATCAGCTAGCTACATGGGACACTGGATGAGCCAGCTACAAGGAGCACTGGATGAGCTAGGCTACAAGGTGGATTGAATCAGCTAGCTACAAGGGACACTGGAAGAGACGGCTACTAGGGGCGCTGGATGAGCTAGCTACAGGGGGCACTGGTTGAGCTAGCTACAAGGAGCACTGCATGAGCTAGCTACAGGGGGAATGGATGAGCTAACTACAGGGGGCACTGGTTGAGCTAGCTACAAGGGGCACTGAATGAGCTAGGCTACAGGGGGGTACTGAATAAGCTAGCTACAAGGAGCACTGGATGAGCTACCTACAGGGGGAATGGATGAGCTAGCTACAGGGGGCACTGGATGAGCTAGCTACAAGGAGCACTGCATGAGCTAGGCTACAAGGGGGAATGAATCAGCTAGCTACAAGGGACACTAGATGAGCTAGCTACAAGGGGCACTGGATGAGCTAGCTACAAGGGGCGCTGGATGAGCTAGTTACAAGGGGCACTGGATGAGCTAGTTACAAGGGGCACTGGATGTGCTAGCTAGAATGACCGGTTGATGAGCTAGCTACAAGGGGCGCTGGATGAGCTAGCTACAAGGCGCACTGGATGAGCTAGTTACAAGGGGCACTGGATGAGCTAGCTACAAGGGGCACTGGATGAGCTAGCTAGAAGGGACGCTAGATGAGCTAGCTACATGGGGCGCGGGATTAAAATAAAGAGAAAAAGCAACGGCGCTTTTAGTGAATGATGCCAGTGCTGTGAGTGCAGTTTCTTAGGGCCTATCCCTTACGCTGCAAAGGTTGTGAATCGGAAAAGAAAATATTCCAATTAATTGCAGCAATTGTCAACAAATCGCAAAAAAAAATTAGCATTTTTAGATGTAAGAAATCCTTTCCCGCAACATTGGCTTGACAATCTACGCTAATGTTTTTAACTCCGTGTATATCCAGTGCCCCTTGTAACTAGCTATGGCAGTGTACCTTGCAGGTACCTCACCGACTGGCTCCAAATGCGAACCCCGCAGTGAATAAAGGAGTTGTTGTCATTGCTCGATTGATGCACTAAAAGATGCTCATCTTTAATTAACTTGGTTGAAAACCATCTAAAGACAAATTTGACAAATACTCCAACTTCATGAATTTTTTCCGGCTTTTTTTCTCCTTCTTTTTATTGCAGTTTCCCGAATTTTCAGTTATCTTCCAAATCGCAACCTTCTCTTTGTCCAGCGAAATAAGACTTGGTTGTTTTATATCATTAGTGTGCGGTCAGAAAGATTATCTCTGGACGCTCTCATATACTTCTCTCTACTGCAGGTAATAAACTGGCTTTATCTCGGACGCGCGTGGGCGTATCAAAATAATAGATGTACCGTAGACACGCACAAAGCCGACCATTGTGTTTTGCCGAAATGTTGGACCAACAAACAACTCGGGTGAGGTGAGGGTTGTGTTATCGCTCAATCAACACCCGGAAGCATCATCCAGAGATTAAAGAGTTACAAAAATATGCCGATTTAGTTCTATACTGCAATCATAGAATTTGTTAAGTACTTCTAAATACAAAAAGGACAACTAATCCAGTCGCTTACAGCATTTTTATGTGGTATTAAAGGGGGGATTGCCACCAACTGACAAAGTGCAGCATGTTGAGCAATTTGCCGTCATCTAGTTCTGTCTAGCTATTACTTTCAGCAGGCGAAGAAACACACAAATAAATTTATTTTTATGAAACGAACAAGCCGCGCGCCTCCTTAATGATTGAATGTAACGTTGGTGTGCCCACGTGCACCAAGAAGCAAGCGGTAAAGTTAGGCCTACCGACATTACGGGCGCTTTTTTCTACATATCGACCGTTTTGAAACGGAGATTTAAACCGCTAGATGGGCGCCATCTAGTGACAGTGATGTCGTTAACCTTGACCGCTTTCTCTCTGGTGCACGTGGACGCACCAACTTTACATTCAATAATTAAGAATGCACGCGGCTGGTTTGTTATGTAAAATGAGATTTCTTTGTGTATTACTTCGCTTGTTGAAATCAAGTGCGACATAGAACTAAATAATGGTAGACGGCGCTAGATGCTGCAACCTGTCCTTCAGTGAATAGGACGAAATTTTTCACTCGAACCATTTCTTGTCACTAGATGACGTTGTCAAACAACTGTGTGAACCCAAAGCCTCCTACAGTAAAGGCCGAATCACGAACGGTAACAAACGAGTGGCGCCATCGTGTCACGAAACGGGGAATTTGCAAACTGACGATATGGTCAGTGAACTAACCGGCCCGACCTACAACGATATTAAGGGGATAGACAAAATGGCCGTCACGAATGGTTCGTTTCTTCGAGATCTGTTCAGTCTTCGAGGTATATAGTATCTTTGTACGGAGAGACGCGACATCTATTGGCAGGCAGCTAGTGACGGTTTTCAAAATAATAATTAAAATTTTTACGTAGATTTTGATGGCAAATTTTTATTATCTATAAAAGTATTTGAAATAGTTTTTAAAGGTATCACTCAGCGCCACAGTTATGCTATTACTCTGCGATTGCAAAAAAAAAAAAATGTTGGCAATTTGTACGGTCGGTGTCGCCCTCGGTTGACAGAAAATGGCAGCGAACAAATCAATCGCATAGGTGGGGTTTTCGGCGGCCATATTGCCCACCCCAGTCACATATGCTATTTTTCATCCACGGTCCGGCCAGTACTGTATAGTAGAACCCTACTGACGTTCATTTAGAGACACCATCTGTCAACCGATGGCGCACCTAACAAGGCTGCCTTATTACTAGTTACATTTCGTTTTGCGGAGTGCTCAGGGCCGTAGCGAAGGGCACTTGTTTGGGAGGAGGGGGGAAGAGACTCCCATTTTGCCAACTCATCTTATGGTTTTGTCAACTGGTTTAAAAAATGACAGTAGTACTGGCAGTAAAGTACTTTTGAGGTGCTTCGGTAACCTCAGCTAGGGGTTCTAGGGAAGCGCTGTAAGTTCCCCAAATGGGGTCCGGGGCGGGTACGCTATTTTAGTGCCTGTTTCTGGCCTCCAGTGAATACAGACGCAATAACTTATCAAGCAAATTTTGGTGATTTTTTTAAATTCATTCTTTAGGATGGTAGGTTTCGTAAAAATTTTATTGTGACTAAATAATTTTTTTTTTTAGATTTTTTTTTTCCAAATTAAATTAAACCGAGTTCAATTTAAAATTATATAACAGGCCAGCTGGCCATTGACGATTGGGGGTTGGCTTAATTGTACATTTTGGACCTTTAGGCTATAATGAATGACGATAACTCCTGTGTGCAAGCATGGGCAGCAGGGGAGGGGTCAGGGGCGGAGGCAGAACATTTTTTTTTTCAAATGGACCATCGAAAGGTGAAAAATAATGAAATCTTTTTCTCAGTTTTTCACCAAAGAACTAGGCCTTGAGGTATTACTGCAAAGAAAACATTTGCATTTAAAAGCAAAAACGTGCTCCAGTTTTTAAAAAAACATGGAGTGTCGAAAGACGAAAGAAATGGCAAAATCTTTTGCCTCAGTTTCGTTCAAAACAATTTGAGGTATTATTGGAGAAAAGCTTCCACATTTGAAATCAACAGGCTCCAAATTAATTTTGTTTCCATTGATTCAGGGATTCTTCGGGACCGGTCATAATTTACAGCCGGGGGGAAGGGGCCCGCGGAGGAAATGAAAATGTGACCACAAATTTTCGATGACCCCTTTCGAGACCCTGAAAAAAAACTTGATTGCCCCCACTCAAGGTCCAAAAATAATGAGACCCCCCCCCACAAAAAAAATGCGCTTTTCGTATACCTATTGAGACTGTCTGCAGATGATCCCTGTAGCCAAGATTAGTGCTGTAGCCAGATTAAATAAGTAGCTCTTTCTGCCAACAGTTACCATGCATTGTAAGGAAATGTGTCTCGTTTTTAACGAAAAGATATGTTGGGTTAAAAATGGGCTATAAAATGTTCCTTACACCCATCTTTTGTCGAGATTCATACAATTATGAAGAACTAGCGGAGTCGCTCGATTCGCTCGCTCCCCTCCCCTCTCCCTACCCCCGTCTCGCTTCCCCTCCCCCCTCATTTAATTTGCCGTTCCGTCGGTAGAGGGCGGAGATGGCATCGTATGTCCTGCTTGCTGCTGCGCTGCAAATGGCTGCGTTGCGGATCTTGTGTAATTATATATATAGATACACTGTTTGCTTGTATGCCGAAACATAGTCAGCACTTAAAATACAGAAGAAACCGAGAAACCAGGTGCCAAGGCTTTTATACAAAGTTTTTTTTGTAAAAACTATACTTGCAGTAATGGTACTTTTAAACCCTTGTAAAAACTCACAGAATGGGGGGGGGGGCGGGGAGGGTCTTGGGGGGCTTGCTCCCCTGAGCAGTTTTTCGAAATTCTGACTGCTGAAAGTGCCATTTTTGAGGTCCAAAAATGACTTTTTCTTCCAGTTGGTCAGTGTGTTTTTGACCCCCCCCCCCCACCAACCCTTTTGACGGGACCTGGTAAATTTATGATCCCTCCTTGAGAGGGTCCAAAAACTTTATGACCTCCCATTTCCTCCGGCCTCCCCCACCGATAAATAATTACCGGTCCCTTAGGGTAATTTTTGCCTTCATTTCGTGGCCTTTGGTCGCTTTTGCTCTTAATATGGGATCTTTTGAACTCTTATTGTCGAATTATTGGACCTTCGAAATTGTTTACAATTTTTAATAAGTTTTTGATTTGGAATATGTAGTTGGTTCTGCATTAATACAAATTCAAATTTAGTGGGTAAGGTTAACAGAAAAAGGACTACAGAAAATCAACCCGCTAACAATTTTTCCAACGCGGTTTTTGATTTTGCCAACACTGTACCCGGTTTTCATGAAGTACGTCTTTAGTTCACGTTTTTGTTTTACCTAAAACCAAGGCGCTGATGGGCAGGCAGACGAACTAGTAAATTAAATAGGCAACTATGCATTAATTATTGAGATTTTATTTGATATCACAACTTTAGACGGCGATAACTTGGCAGAAGTCCCTACTAAGAAGACCCTACTGGGCCATGATCCATTCGCCTCCCAAGCAACTACAACGCCGTTATTAAAATAACTCACCATATAAAACGGTCAACTAAAGGTTCTTAACTAGCGCATCCTATCACCAGCATGCCAGTCCTTTAACTTAATGCCATTCAAGGAGATTCAGAATACAGTAGTACAACCTGATAAAACACTATAGCTTGAAAAACGCTCGCAGACCTATTTTCGCAACTTAAGAGACCGGTCATTATATATCGCCGGAGGGGGAATGGGGAGGAAATTGGGCGGGAGAAATATAAATTTTTTGGACCCTCTCAAGGGGGGGGGGGGGGG
>JAHWFP010022474.1:47676-62943 GCA_023313725.1 Lithobius niger | reverse complement strand
AATACAAGCTAGTTTCGTTTAGTTTCGTTTAATTTTAGGCTGAAAAACTGAGTAGAAATTCCCACATAAAACTCAGCGCGCCCTCCATAAACTTAGACTAAACTGATAGGAATGAATCTAAGACCTTTCATTAGGGAGTGTCAGTCACAAATTCTCCTCCCCAACCCTATAAATTCTTGGTTATAGCTATACTAGCATCGTACCCGGCTTCGCCCGGGGATTTGTTTGACCCGTGGTTGTTTCCCAGTATTTGCCCGGTGCTGCCTGATCGTTCACTGCAACAGTCAATTTTTCTTTGTGTAACACTCCCCCTTTCCGTCAATCCTCTCCCTCCGTAAAGCAATATCGTAATCAAATAGTGGCTTTAACATAAGCACTGCCCCACCAACGGGCATTCCCCGTTCAGGCCCCTCCCAACTCCCATTAATGTGCGAAAAATAATTGTCCTTCGTACATGACGTCATTTAAGACAAGCCTTTGCGATGACAGCGCAAAGCAAATTGTTAGTCGAGGTAACAATGTGCCAATTTCAACTTCAAAGGGTTCAAAGGGTTTAACGAGCGTTAACCACTCCTGGTCATCTGCCCGAAGCCCTAAGGCAAACTTAAGTTGAAGTTAAATTTCAACTTCTTTTCAGGGCAACAACGTCCCAGTTTCAACTTCAAGCCAAAGAATTGACACACTCGCACGTTTTCAGTGTTCCCCTTCCGGCGGTCGTCGTTGCGGTTGCTTCATTTCTGCTATGAGACTTTGGTTTATAATGTAAGAAGATTACTATTGGTTACAGATAGTCACACGCGATTGTTGGGCGCACCAATCTATGGAAAATTTTCACATCAAAACGTAGTTTATTTTTCTACTTCGTTTGCAAAAACTAGCTTCCCCCACTTACGTGTTAATGGTAAACAGTCGACCTTATTATACCCTTTTCAAACATAAAAATACAAATCATTTTGTGGTCGAACCTTCCTGCACGACGCCATCAAAACTTTGAGCGAACTGTAGCACAGCCACCTATAGTAAAGGCCGTATCATCTTTGCCTTCCACAATGCTCCGCTAGAAGGCGCGACAAATACCGACGCAACAAGTTTGCCAAGTGGCGCCATCGGTTGGCAGAATTTGGAACCTTCGTCGGTTAATTAGTAATTTCGCCGCTTGGTGTAGAGATGGCAGCGCCTAGCAAACTTGCGCTTGCTTCTATGTCAATGGTTGATTTTACTTGCCTTTTTTGGTCTGATCTGATACGGCCTTGACTGTAGCCGTGTTTTTAAGGAATATCTCGC
Organism: Lithobius niger; assembly: GCA_023313725.1. Classification (NCBI taxonomy): domain Eukaryota; kingdom Metazoa; phylum Arthropoda; class Chilopoda; order Lithobiomorpha; family Lithobiidae; genus Lithobius; species Lithobius niger. The sequence continues at coordinate 61,659 of JAHWFP010022474.1, read as the reverse complement.
CGTTTCCCGACTTTTTCCGTCTCCCCCCCCCCCCCCCCTTCCCACAGCCGATCACCATTCTTCTTAACGTTTCGTAGCTCGGGGCACGGCATCCACTGGGCCATCTGTGCCGTGCTGTACTGCACCACCAATCCATGCTGGCAACCTTTTTTTTTACATGGTCCAACTGACACGGAACATAATACCCAGTTTGGTAAGTAATTTTTATTATTCAGACATGGTTGTCCTGGGGTGACCTGGGATATTAAAGGCACTGCTTAATTTCGTGGGGGCCAGCTAAACCGGCATAAATTTGACCAAGCTCTGCAAGCTACTTGCTGATTTAGACAGTAATGTGCTGGAATGCCCAGGGATACAAAATGTCCTGGTTACGTAATGCCCTGGGATGCGTGATTTCATGGGAACCAGCTAGACCGGGCGGAATTTTACTAATCTAAGGAGAACAGGTAATAACGATACAAAATAAGCAATAACGAAAAAAGACACAAAACATAAAAGACACGAAAATACACCAAAAGTTGAATTAACCACACTCACTGTGAACCCATGAAACTAAAAACCCAGCCTAATCACAGTATAAAAATAAAGACCAAAACAGGAGCTTTCGCTCAGTCAACTGAGCATTCTCATCTGCCAGCACAGTCAAGTTCAAACCTGGTTCCTCCCACTGTTGCTAAGCAACTACAAGCCATGCAGAGCAGCTTTCCCAGCAGCCAAGCATCTCACACACCAATCCACAGACCACAGGCAACCAAATAAATAAAATTCTAAATAATTAAATATACCCATAATAAATAATAAATAAATAAATAAAACTATATAACTATAAATAAAATAAATAAGCATACCCACAAAAGCATACCCCAAGGTGGTGGCCTCCATTACCGGGAACAAGTACGTTAAGAAGCACAGACAATCTTGTCCAAGTATGTCGTAGTCTAAGTAGTGGATATATACGATTATGGCAGACACAAGCATGCCCTAAGGTGGTGGCCTCCATTACCGGGAACAAGAACATTAAGAATCACACACAATCTTGTCCAAGTATGTCGTAGTCTAAGCAGTAGATATATACGATTATGGCAGACACAAGCATACCCCAAGGTGGTGGCCTCCATTACCGGGAACAAGAACATTAAGAATCACACACAATCTTGTCCAAGTATGTCGTAGTCTAAGTAGTGGATATATACGATTATGGCAGATACAAGCATGCCCTAAGGTGGTGGCCTCCATTACCAGGAACAAGAACATTAAGAAGCACAGACAGGCTTGTCCAAGTATGTCGTAGTCTAAGTAGTGGATATATACGATTATGGCAGACACAAGCATACCCAAGGTCGTGGCTCCATTACCGGGAACAAGAACATTAAGAAGCACAGACAGTCTTGTCCAAGTATGTCGTAGTCTAAGCAGTGGATATATACGATTATGGCATACACAAGCATACCCCAAGGTGGTGGTCTCCATAACCGGGAACAAGAATGTTAAGAAGCACAGACAGTCTTTTCCTACTATGACTTTCGAACTACAGTTGTCTTTTTGGTGTGTAGTTTATATAACGATCTAGATATGAAGCGGAGGGCTTTGACCATTGTAATTAACTGTGAAAAATGTAGTTTTTTATTGACTTCACAGCACCGTTGTAACAGTAGGTGAAATGCAGTACGTAGTTTGAATTGTGTACGAAAATAATTACTGTAAAAGTAGAGAAAGCTAAATAAATTCAGCTCTAAAAGCAGGGTCATGCATCTAAATAAATAAAAATTGAGAAGGAATGGAAAACCGAAACACGACTTACTAGGAACCCAGCTGCAAAATACACGAAACAAATATCACACATCGGAGTACAGTGCCCTTTCAACTCCATTTTGATATTAATTTCCATTAATATCAATATTAACTTAATTAATTTAATAATTTAGTATTTAATTTAACTTAATTTAATTAATATTGACATTAATTTCCTTTTCGCCAGCGTAACTGCAAAATCACGTAAGTGACATGTTGCAAATTTTATTGGACTAGCCAAAAACGCTTTATCACTTACGAGGTTTTGTACTAACAAAAACAGCCGTAAGTCGAAATGCAAAATCTCGTAACTGAAAAACGTGGTTTAACTAATCTATTTCGTGCAAAATTAAATGTTGTTGGGTATAAACTACAGAGGGTTCAATAAGTTTTAGCAATTATAGAGAGATGCAGGCTTTAAACAATTAAAAGTAGCCTAATTCAAAGGCTTGAAATTGAATTTCCTTGAGCTACATATTATTTAGAGAACTAGTTGTGCCCGTGCGCTCTGTGCGCACCCCCCCCCCCCGCCTCCCTCCAGGTGTTTGGTCTTTGGTTTTAAATTTATCAAACCGAAGACCGAACATGTGAATGGCTCCCACATATGCCCTCTCCCCCACAGTTACTTTAACCCCAAATCCCCACACTCCTGTCCCCTTCCCCCATATACGCTTGCCGATCTCTCCCTCCCCGAAAACGTCGCTGGGGTGTGTTTGACTGAAGGCTAAAAAAAACCCTATCACTGAGAAATCCAGCATTCAGTAAGCAAATAATCCCATGTTTAAGTTAATCCTTTGAAACAATTCACTTCGGTTTTGCGCATTGCTCACCATACACACTTGCCCTGGCACCCTCTCCCGGACCCCCCGAAAACGTCGCCCCATGACATTTCCCCTTTGGTGCAGTCCCGGAAAAGTCGCATGCGTATGTTTGACTGAAGGCTAAAAAAAGTCCTGAGAAATCCAGCATTCAGTAAGCAAATAACACTGTTAAAGTTAAAAAGGGTTTAACGAGCGTTAACCACTCCTGGTCATCTGCCCGAAGCCCTAAGGCCCTATGTCTGCAACAGCCAGATTCCCAGGTGGTTACCCACCCAAGTATCAATCCAGCCCAATGCTAAAGTTAATCCTTTGAAACAATTCACCTCGGTACCGTGCATGGCGACATTGTTGCAAGCAACCATTGTTGCCGCCTACTTAAAAACAATTCAACTCTTTTCTGGAAGTGAACATTTAGGAAATAAATGCGCCTTTCCATCATATCAGGCTTCCTATTTCGAGGCCCATTGGGGGCCTCGAAATTAAGAACCAATCGTCGTTTGGTTTAAAGTTATCTGGTTTAGTAGACACGGGTTGTTTTATTTTTTAGCTCAACCGCCGACAATGGCACAGTCCATGCGACTAAAACTTTGTTGGCCGCTTTGGTTCCACAACAATACCAGAAACGAACCCCAAAAAGGTGCGGCAGGTCTGGTAAGTGGCGCCATCTCTTCGAAGACTTTGGAAAAAGTGTTATAACCCGAACTTGTAGTCCAAGGCCGTCAATAGACGGCGACATGGCAGGTTTGGTAAGTGGCGCCATCTGTTTGAAGATGTTGGAAAAGTGCCCCAACCCGAATTTGAAGGCGAATCCCGTCAACAGATGGCACTACAGGGTGGGGTACTTGATTGTACGACGGAATGGCGTGGCCGGTGACTTGGCTGCATGCTCCGTATTATGTATGTAGATAATCACCACGTGCATTGGAGGCAAAATGTGCAGTTATGAGGTTTTGCGTTTCTTTTGAGCATCTTTTGACACCAGAAAACACAACCGGAAAAATGCAGTTGGATGGTTTTGCAGTTACGCTGACGGTTTGACATTAAATTCCATTTTAATACAAGTGGAAGGACGAACGTGCAAAATGACAATCTCTGCAGTGACGTAACGACACGTGTGTGGCTGGTGAACACGTAATCACAAACTGCGTATTCGGTCAACAACAAGGAAACGTCAGCATATGCACGTGGGTGACACAACACATACCGTCGCCAACGCACATACACACCAATGATCGACAACTGGTAAGACACTTAAAAATACGTACAAGAAATGGAAAACCGTAATGAAACGGAAGAAAATAACGCAAGTCAAGTGAGATCGACCAGTTTGGCAATTTCGAACACAGGGATCTAGCTACAAAATCCACAAAACTAATAACACAGATCGGGGTAGAGTGTACATTTACCGACATATTGATGCTGAATGCAAAATAAGAGGAAGTATGAACGTGAATAGAGAGAAGTAACGTAACGCAGCAGCCGCATAGCGACACGTGCCAATTTCCGTGTCTAATACAAAGACACCTGTAATAAACGCTTTTGTTATTAATTCTACCAAGAATTTATAGGGTTGGGGAGAGAATTTGTAACTCTAAAAAGTCTCTATTGAAACACGTCAGACCCGTCTCTATTAGTTCAGTCCGAGTTTTCAGAGGGCGCCACGTGTTCCACATGGTAGCCTAATTTTTGCTCATTTTTCAGCCCAAATCTAAAGTAAACTAAATTACAACTATGCTAGGCTAAATAATAATTAAATTCAAGCTAGTTTCGTTTCGTTTAGTTTAATTTTAGGCTAAAAACTGAGTAGAAATTTCCCAAATAAAACACGTGGCGCCCTCTATAAACTAAGACTGAACTAATACGAATGTATCTAAGACGTTTCAGTATGGGTCTCCGTCACAAATTCTCCTCCCAAATCCTTTAAATTCTTGATTCTACACAGTTTAAGTACAGTATCATAAGAAGGGAAGGAACGGGGATCCCAAGTGATCTGAATTTTACTGCTTGAGAATATCGATGCTAGATGGTACTGACACTGATCTTGGACCCATCGTTACATATAGAGTAGTTTCGGTTTCGGTTACTGGTGCATGGATGGAGCCACAGAGTAATGTATACAGTTTTACTCTTTTGAGCGAATCGACATTAGATGACAGTGAAATGTCCTCCCATTGTCACGTTGACTGATCCGATCGTCACAAGCACATGAGTATTAGTTTCGTGTTATTGGTTCATAGATGGAGCCACCGAGTAAAATTACAATGTTCATGTTTTTTTTTGAGAAAATCGATACATAAAATAAAGAAAATGTGACAACAGTTAACTAACCGTTAAAACGCACATTGCATGGGTTCTCTGACAAACCCGATTAGCAATAAGGTGAATATATATTGGACAGATAATAAAACAGTAGAGGTTGGTCAGGGAAACCGTTTAAGTCACGTGACCTACAATGTTATCTCTGATTAGCGTAGTTCTTCATGTTATTGCTTCATAGATGGCGATGCCCTCGATTAACTTACAATGTTATGCTTATGAGAAAAACGATTCTTTATGGTGCGGATGCGATCTTGGACCCATCTTTACATCTAGGACAGATTCGGATTCGTGTTACTCGTGCATAGATGGGACCACAGAGTTAAATGTAGAAATTTTTGTTGTTTGAGAAAATCGGCACAAGATGACAGTGAAACGTCTCCAACCGTCATAAAAATGGACAGATTCGAACGCCATAATGTGGACGTATATAGTACCAGTTTATGGTGGTCCCTCGACAAATTTACAACTTTATGCTATTGAGGAAATCGATACTAGATGGTGTTGGTGCTATCTCAGACCCATCTTTACATCTAAGACAGTTTCGGTTTCGTGTTGCGGGAGCATAAATGGAGCCACAGAGTAAAATGTTCAATTTTATATTTAAATTTTATTTTTAAATCGACAGTAAATGGTAGTGAGATGTACCCACTTGTCATGTAATGGACTGATCAGTGTATACACATGAGTAATCAGTTTCATGTATTACTAGCATCGTACCCGGCTTCACCCGGGGATTTGTTTGACCCGTGGTTGTTTCCCAGTATTTGCTCGGTGCTGCCTGATCGTTCACTGCAACAGTCAATTTTTGTTTGTGTAACACTCCCCCTTTCCAGCAATCCTCTCCCTCCCCTCCTCCTTTTATCCTCCCTCTCCGTCTCCCTCTCCTCTTGGTTTCCTTCCCTTACTCCCTTTTGCTATACGTAGTTGAATGTGGATGGCTATTTGAATTAATAGCAAACACCCCCAGAAATTCTCTTTTAGGTTGAGTTAATGCGTAATAATATATGCTTAATGGTAACAGCTCACTTTGCGCCCCCCCCCCCCCCCCTCCCAGTCTTTCGCTGTGGCTTAAGCGATGCGTACCGTGTGAAAAAGAAGTGTGCATGACGTCATGTAATACTTGCCCTTGAGATTACCACGGTCAGGGCCGTGCCGTACGGGGGGGGGCAGGGGGGGCGGCTGCCCCCCCCAAAAAAACAAATGACTAACAGGGACGCCAAATTCTGGTATTCAAATATAGAAAAAAAAATTTATTTAAAAATTTAATTTAACTGATTAGCGATTATAAGAAAGTAATGAACTAAAAAAATGTCACCAGAATTCATCAACTGGCAGTAACCGTTGTGCACGTCTGGTATTTTCTTCCCAATGGCCTTAAATCCTATCCCATTTCCGTAGTAAGCCAACCCATGCCTACCACGTGACTCATAACCCTCGGTAACGAGGAAGCGTAGTAAAAACGTGGGCAATATTGGGTGCGTAGTATATGACTGGCAGTTTCCACTTACAAGCAAAAGGATTTGGGGGCGCAGGGCCAAGAAATCATTCTATGCAGACGAAGACAAATGCAAGAGCATCTAAGGAAACGTTTGTAAATAAAACAAAAAAAACTTATTAGTTTTTAGGGTTTGACTGTTTTGGCAAAATAATACCATCGGCAAATATCGAAGATATTGCTTCATTCATTACAAGACGTAACTAAAAAGGCTTCATCTCTGCAATGTTTGTCGTGAATTACAATTGCAAGTAACTGATAAAAGATAAAACAAAAACAAACTATAGTTCATTAGAATACAAATTTGGTTGCAGTTTACGTTCATGAGGCGTATGAACAATGCGGTTAGAGTTGATCCGCCACGTATGGATAGGGTAGGGTTTTAGTGTGTGTGTGTGTGTGTGGGGGGGGGGGGGAAGCTAGCCGAAAATGTAGCGATTTCTCAGTCCATGCTGTGAAGATCCAAATGAATTCATGACAGTTCGGTCCCCGACAATTCAGTTCGAAAATTATAGACTACGACAATTCAGTTGATATCTAGACACACGCCAGTGTGTCGCGCCAAGTTAGGCACCAATCATCACAACAAACATCACATCCGTTCAATTGTCGAGGTTGTAAACCATAGTAGCGCGGCGCCATAGCGTCAGTGTCTTATATTCTTGAAGCATAGTTGGGCACATTTCAGGTACTTGAGGAAAAATAATAATGCGGAACAAAAGTTTAAATTGTGTTGAAATCGAGAGCAATGACCCACCTGACAAAAATTAACTTATGAAGGAATGCCAGCTAAGCTGCTTTCAATGCAAAATCTGACCCTCAATAACGTTGTAAATGTGTTAGCTAGCTACTAGCTAGCTAGCTAATTCGCTCATCCCCATGTTAAATACCATAGGGTGATTATTCATCGATACCGAGATAACGTGGAGGCTTCCAGATAGGAAATTGGACGAATGGGTGCAGTACAATGCGAACTGCATACCTTTGATGGTTTGGAGCCTGGGGGCGTCACAGGGATGGCGTGGGAGGACGCGTAAGTACGAAAATATTGTTATAACCATTGTTAGTATTGTCTGTATCGTCTCTCATTGGACGGCCAAAGTTCATACAATGAGAACGTGGATAGTGATTTGATTTGATTTGATTTATTCATATGAGAGCACTACATGGGCTTAACCCCTTACGCTCTACTCTACGTGCTAACTAACTTACTAACTAACAAAAGTCCATAGCTTGCTCCTCAAACCTCCACCTAGCTGCAACCACACATCACACCCTAGTCAGTACCACACCAAAACACCACGTGTCCACCATAACCCTCTCTCCACAAATACACGTTGTAGCAAGCAACACTAGCCTCCCCCCATCCCGAAAACGACCTGTTTGGTCACAAAAGGCAACCACCCTCCTCACCATGTTCCGAAACCCCTTCTCATGGGCAGCCAATCCTAGAACCCTGCCGAGCGACCAATCAGGACCAAAAACTGCATGCACTCGAAACCTGGCCCATAACGGACAGGAGAAGAGAAAGTGAGACACTGTCTCCTCACCTGTCCCACAAGCACAGACCGGGTCAGCACACCATCCCAACCGAAACATATGGGAGCGTAGAAGAACATGGCCCGTACGCAATCTGGTAAAAAGCCGCGCATCCCTCCACGAAATCTCCTCCAAAAACAGAGGCGATGAAACAAGCGGGTGCACCCCATACAGGTGCCTGCCAGAGCGCCCACCATCCCAGACAGCTTGCCATGCTTGCTGGGACAAAGAGCGAATCACCGGTTGCAAGTCCCTAGGCACAACGGGGCAGTGCACCACGTTTACACCACCATCGCACCCTTCCTTTGCCAACCCGTCTGCAACCTCATTCCCAAACTCATCAGAATGCCCAGGAACCCACTGGATAAAAACCTCAATACCCCTTTGCAAAGCAACCCACAGCTTCCTACCAATCTCAAGTGCTAATGGATGCTCAACACGCAGAGTGGCGAACGAACGTCGCAAGAAGGCAATCCCAGACGCAGAGTCCGAGAACACAGCAAAAGCAGGAAAACCCAGATCGCACCCTTCATCAAGGGCGATAGAGAGGGCAACTAATTCCCCCAAGAAGACTGAAGGTAGCCCTGTCAAGAAAAAACTCCTCCCCAAACGCAGTTCAGGGACAAAGACCCCTGCTCCCCCCACCCATTGCTCACGGCGGAACGACGCATCACAATAAATGCGTGGGACCCTTGGACGTGGCGGAACATCAAAGACTGCTAAGACCAAGCCACACCAGACCCAAGGCCTAAAAGGGGCAACAAATCTCGGCGCCAGGAATCCCTGAAAGGCTGGCGCAGCATGAGTGTCGCACCCAGACCGAGAGACCCAAGGCGACCCCTGACACCCTCGGTCAACAACATGACTTCCAATAGACAGCATGCAACCGGGTCCTCCTTACCCCTCGCTACAGCACGCAGACACAGGGCCAAAAGCAGGTCCCTTGCTCTAAGATACAATGGGCAATCACCCGCCTCCACCTGCAGAGCCAGAACAGGGGTCGACGGCAGACCACCAACAATAGTGCGGAGACAATCATTGATCCCCACCTGAACTCCCCTCAAGATTCCGCCAGCACAGGCAAGGAATGGCAGGTGGAAGTCCACACACGCTCTTATATACGACCTGTAAATAGAGGTCACCACAGACCGCTTAGCAACAAGACCATTGGCCGTCAAGGACTTGAGGACCCGAAGCCTGGATGAAACAGCCACTCTAATTGCAGTGACTTCTTTCTGCCAAGACAGGGTTGGATCTAATTGTACTCCCAAATACCGAACACAGCTAGAGGCTGCCACCAACGAGTCACCCACCATAATGGACCCCTCCAGAGGAGGACCCCTGGAAAAAATCACCAAAACAGTCTTTGCCGTAGAGAGGACCATTCCTCTCGACGCTAAGAGACGCACGCCCCTGGCGATGGTGCCTTCCAGCACCGCTAACACAGTTTGCAGACTCATGCCTGCCGCACAGACCGCAACATCGTCCGCATAAGCAACTACCCTAGCCGATGTGTTAAGGCTGACCAGCACAGCATTCAGAACCACGGCAAACAAGATCGGGCTGAGGCAACTCCCTTGCGGGAGGCCCCTATCAGTAGACTTTGTTTCTGACCAATGCCCATCAACCCTTGTCGCGTATGTTCTGACACCAAGCAAGGCCATAACAGCACGGATGAGCTGTGGGCTAACACCAAACTCATGAAGAGCGAAGCCGACCCACTGAACGTCAACCATGTCGTAGGCCGCCTTGATGTCCAGAAAGGCACCAACAACAAGTTCCCCAACCTCCCAAGCACTACGAATGCTTGATTCCAGGTAGAGTATAGCATCCTGAGCCCCACGCTTACTCCGGAAACCAAACTGTGCTCCAAAGAGTCGACCCGAAGCTTCGAGTTCCCATTCAAGCCTCCTGACCAGCAACCTCTCGTAAACTTTCCGAACGCAGGACAAAAGTGCTATCGGACGATAACTCGTCACCGTCGACCGTGGTTTGCCCCGCCCAAGAACAGGCGTAAGAATGGAAAACATCCAAGACGGTGGTGGAGGGCCGCCACAAAAACGACTCTGAAAAAAGGCCAGGAGGTCTTCCTTCCCAGCAGCAGTCAAGGAAGACATATCTCTATAGGAGATGTGGTCAATGCCGACAGCACTGGATGGATTGCATGCTGCCAGAGAAGCCTCAAGCTCCAACATTGACAGGGGCTCATGGTCATTTTCCACACCACATACAACCAGTGGGGGACTCGGGCCCCTGCCCGAGCTGAACACATGTGAAAAGTTATCATTGAAGGCGTTTGCCATAGGCAGCCCCCTCAAAACCAAGCCTGCGTCATCCAACACCCACCCTATGCCTGGCCGTGTATCCTGCGGGCGGACTAGTTCCCAGACCCGGGCAAGAGGTACCCCATGGGTCACCTTTTCGCACAACCGCCTGCCAAACAAAGCCTTTTCTCTGCGCAACAGAAATCGTGACTCATGGGCAACACCGACAAAGGCATACCAACGTTCATCAGACGGAAACCGACGAAAACGCTGCCAGCAACGTCTTCGATCACAAACAGCCTTATCACACACATTGGTCCACCAAACTGGTTTGCCTCGATTGTCAACACTGCGCTTGCGGCCGTTTTTCCTCTTTACACTAAACCACTTTTTGACACATTCACTAAACTCTCCAGAACTGACAACAGGGCCTCTAACCCTCCTTGAAGCCCCCTCACACCGTCTACCATACTGCCGCAGTACCACCGGAAAGTGGTCACTGCCTCTCAAGTCTTGCGAAACTTCAAAGGAGAAGCAGCAAGCAATTTCCGGGGAACACAGAAACATATCTAAAATCGATTCCTGAATCACACCACCCCAACACCTAACAAAGGTTGGCGTACCATTTTGGACAACCTCTAAACCCAAAGCGTCTACAGTACTCGCGATCATGGTACCCCTACCATCACATCGGGAACTTCCCCAAGAGTAATGGTGAGCATTGAAGTCGCCTCCCAGCACCAGAGGCCTGGGAAGCGCCTCCACCCACTGCACCCAATGAAGCCTTGAGAGAGGCCCACGCAGATGAACAAAGCCCAACGTTAGCCAAATACCCCTCCACCATACCGCTAACACACATGCATCAACATTAGGACAATAGGGAAGTTCCGGCAGTGTGAAAGGTACCGTATCCCTGAGCAACACCCTAACACTGGAATGGCCTGGGCCTGCAACACAGCTGAAGCCCGGAACGACTGGAGCCATACCAATCGGAAGCTTAGTTTCAAGCAAACCTAACACATCAGTCAAAGTACACAAATTTTCAATTTCGTCTAGTTTGCTTGCTGCACCGTGCACATTCCACGAGCATATTGTTAGCTCTGTGAAGAGGAAAGTGAAACACCCACACACACACACAAGCACACATCCTCACACATGCTGCAACAACATAAATATGATTGTTTAGCTGACTGAATACACTGCACTACACCCCAGCAAATATTTGAAGAGACCAGGAAAGTGCTTACTCGTCAATACCACTACACACATCTTCCTGCACATTAACTCTCACATCGGCAGATGGCTCTGTGCTCCTTGGTTCACACAAGCTGACACTGCTGGTGGGCACACCTGCTTCTGACACTGAATCACCTACACCAACAACCACATCAACTTCAAACTCAACCCCAGGACAAGGACTGCCCACCCTCGAATTCTCTCCACAACACACACTAGTACCAGCCCTTGCATCATCATGCACTGGCTCTACTTGAACAGGGCCCCCAACCAGTTCTCCATCAGATTCAACAACCGTCTCCAGAAGCTGATACTTGTTTCTAGTGGCTACCAACCAATTTGCTCTATCTTCTTTCATACGACGCCTTTTCCTGCGCTGAAAACTGTATTCCTCACCCTGTGAGAGCAACTGTTGATCACCAACACTCACGGACTCTCCAAATCCTTCCGCCAGAGCACTCATAAACGCCAACTCTTGCACCACTTCCCCACTACATATCGGTGCTCTACTTGGTGCACCATCGGGTGCACCAACCGGCGCATCATCCGGGTCCGCTGTAGTACACGCCTCTGTTGTTGGTGACCCAGAAACAATTGGCTGTGCGACACTAGTCATCGCAGAAGACCCTTCCACACTGCAAACTGGCACACCACGAGGTGCACCACACGGTGCACCAACAGACACACTACATTGCTTCACTGTAATGCTACATTTCTCCACCATTGGCCCAGACGCAGTAGATTCAACTGGCACCGTTGTTGGCACAGGCGCGCACTTCACAATATCATCACGCACACGCAGCACCGACGCATAAGACTTTATGTGATCACAAGGACTGTTGCGTTCAGAGTATCTGTCGCATTCACGGCAATAAAGACTCGTGCAAAAACTACGAACGTGACCAACAAAATGGCATCTTAAACAACGAGGTGGTCTACCGGAAACAACAAGGAGAGCTGGAATACCGCGCACATGCACAACATCCGGAAGATCGTCAAGAGTGACACTGTCCCGCAGATGCAGCGATGCCTGCCTTACACCCGAGAAACAGTGTGTCATACCAGCTATGGAACTGCGTTCGTGGTTGAACGACTGCAGGGTGCCATACTTCAACAGAGCTGCCCCAATATCACGCTCCGACACCTCATACGGCAGCCAATGGATCCTCATTTGCACAACATTAACATGGAGATCGTGGACCATGGCCCGAAAGCCATTAACAACAAAATTCCTGGCACTCTTCAAAGCTTGTTTAGCAGCCAATGTCTTGAGTACTACCTGATACGCATTGTTTACTCGCAGAGGACAAACTGCCTCGACGTCACTCAAGGCCACATATTTAGCAATAGCATCTCTCAGATGCGGCAACAAGTAAGGACGTCCTTCCTGCGTAGCTAACACCACCACTGAATTCGCCATCTTAATATTCGACAATCCTCCACGGTACAACTTCTTCAGCCACTCTATGCTGCGTTTTGATTCTTCATCACTAAAGTAATTATGATCCGAACTACGAACCACTTCATTTCCCTCCACTTCATCAGCCGCACCATTTGGATCAACAATCATCTCTGTGACATTGTTTGTGACCTCACCATTGTTCATAACGTCAATGTTGCTGGTCGTCTCCATTGCAATGCCTTTAGGGTTAAGCACTTTAACATCCTGCATGCCGTCGTCCACCACACCATGTAAATGTAAGTCCACATCCTGAATATTCCTCTTCCTTGCTTCCTCACGAACTACCTCATACAACTGCCGTGGTACAAACCCTGAACGAACATGTCGTTCAGTTAAAATTTTCCTTTGAAGCAGCTCACTCAATAGCTGCCTTACGAGCGCCGCCATACTCCCGTCCGGATAGTGACGTCCGTTCATAGACACACACTAGTGTATCACGATAAATCTAAACAACGTTGTAAAGTAATTGTATTCACGTCCAATTCACGAAAAATAAACCAACTGTAAAAACAAAGCAAAATAAACAAAGCCAAAAACTGGTAAAGAGGCCACTAAGTTGAGAGTGGTTCGGCCCTTCAAAGGAGTGATATCAACACACCAAAACTCACTAAATATTGTAATACAAATTACAACAAAATTAAAACCAAACCAAAAACTAAGTGACTAAGTTGAGAATGGTTCGGCCTATAGGCAAAAGGTAGTAGCAAATTGTTGAAAACCAATTTCTTGTTGACGTGGCACTTTATAGTACACATCTGCACAGTAGTGGAGTTGAGCCAATACACAATTTAAAAAAAAGGATTGATATCATATCAAAAACCAAAACTGGCAAAAGGGGCCGCCAAGTTCCGAATGGTTCGGCCCTTCAAAGGCGTGATATCAACACACCAAAACATTCGCCAACTTAATCGCACCGAATAATACTTCGGATGTTAAATGAAAACTTGAACATTGCAACGAAAGTAGCAATGTTCTAGTTTTCATTTAACCTTCGAACTATTAAGCAGTCCAATTAACTGGCGAATGTTTTGGTGTGTTGATATCACTCCTTTGAAG
>JAHWFP010022474.1:28768-42676 GCA_023313725.1 Lithobius niger | reverse complement strand
CATAATGTGGAACAAAGTATAGTTATTGTGTAAGTGATCCAAAAGTCAAACATGGATGTCAAAATGGATGTAATTGCCCTTTAAGCATTTGACATTCCAAAGCTAATAAACGACTGCGAAAAACTCGTTTCAACAATGGTTCAAAAGGGGTTTTTCGGTTTTTTCGTCGGCAAAACTTTTATCTGTAACATTGAAAATGCGTCTAAACATCTTTCTCAATTTTTTAGCCATCTTATTTCCAGAGGAGAAGAGGTATATATACAAACCGACCATAAGTTTTTAATGATTAACTATTTTTTTGATCAACTCGTTCTTCACATTTAAGTTCATTTGTAGTAAATTCATTTTGAGTGTGACATTGACCTAGTTGGTTTTGTAGGAAAAGTTGTGATCCTCGCTTTCCGCCTTCCAGGACACACACAGAGCGACACCACAAACTTGAAGCATTTTATGTAACATGCACTTGCTGATTACCGAGGGAGCTGACACGTCATATCAATGACGTACATCGAGCGTTACTGTGTAGCGTTCACCACTTTGAAAAAACTTCACTCGAACGTATATATTTGTACGAATTAATGAAAACATATACACGTCATCATTTTAACATAGGATAGCTACGAAAGTAATTAAGTTCAACCTTCATTACATTTCGTCAGTCGATTTTGAAGGAGTGGTATAAGCATTCTGACACGTGTAAAAATCAAATTGAGGAAATCAGAGAAAACTGCCGTTATACAACACGCTTCCTTCTTCCGTACCAAACAAGAAAAAGCACGCTGGTAAACACCTGGCCCTTTTCATAGTAAATAAATTCAATGCTGAGTGATGACGTGTGTGATCAAAGACGGCGTCAGGATGATTTTTTTGGGGAGGGTGGGGGGGGGGGGGGGTGACCACAGAGGGCACATCTGGAAACAGAGTGGGCCAAGGACTTTTTTGTTTCAAGGCTGTCACATTAGGCACTTCTATTCTGATTAATTCAACGTGAACGTAACATATAAGCTTCACTGCAGTCCACTTTTGTGTAAAATACGCCTCATAAACACACGACATAAATTAGGCTATGTGTACTGCAGAGTTGCTACAAAATTGAATAAATAAGTAAATTAAATAAGTAAATAAATAAAATTAAATTTAAAAATAAATGCTCAGTGTATTCATTTAATTGTAATATTAGCGTCCACGCTTTTTTGATGATTTTATTTTCTGGTGGTGACCTGTGTTGGGGTTGGGGGGGGGGGGGAGGGGCGTGAAATATTTTGGAGAGGTCATGGCCCACCCTGGTCCACCCCTAACGCCGTAGCTGTGTGGGATATACTGTACATCTTGATTGTTGACAGTAAACGCGAGCACGAAAGAAAAATATTTGCTATCAAAAAAGTAAAAACACTTTGTAACACTTAACGGAGGTTACAAATTGTTAACTTATAGACAAACCTACTCACATTTCATCCCTGAGAATTATTCGCACATAATAGGAGCTTATAAGACATACACGAGCATAGAATGTGAGAGTACCTATGGTGCATCTCTTGGTCTGTGCATCACACTTCGACACAAGAACATATTGGAAGAGCAGCTGAGAGTATCGCTTCCTGTCTCCAGAGCAGTGTACGTAACAGAATCTTTATTCTATAGAATCTTGGTGTACCAAACTACAAAGAGCACAACTAAAGTAGCACATCGGGTGAGTGCTAAACCACCAATGTAAGGGGAATTTTATCAGGTAATACTCTACTGAAGTGAAATTGTGGAGGAAAGAATCCGTAACAAATATCGTACACGTGTGCAGTTCGTTCCGCGCCGCGAGGCACAGCTTCCTTTCCTGATGAGGCCATTAAATATGTAACCAGCGTGGATAAGTCAGCATATTGCTTCTTCCCGACTATACTTCGACCAATCTTGACTTATTTAGATCAGACATATGCAGCAGATAACTGTAAGCAACAAACAAATGGCTGGTGGAGAAACGTAGACAGGGGAGCTGGAGGGGTGATAATACGATACCCAAGAAGCAGATGAGGATAAAGAGCTGTATAAAATACAGTTAAAGTGGCAAAGAGAATAAATGTCAGATAAAATATGACTTTAGCTGACGTCTGTTTATGGTCTATTTTACACCTATAATTCTTCTCGAATAGTACGTAAAAGATGCTAGTAATTCCTAATCGAGATTGCGTCTTGTGAACTACTCCCCCTAACTTTCCCTAATTACTTACTGTATTAGTATTAAAAAACGCTTAAGCGTATAAAATACAGATGTAAGCCTTAAAAAACTTAAAGCCCTAAAGGAACAGTTATTAGAAAAAGACATGTAAGCCTTAAAAAACTTAAAGCCCTAAAGAAACAGTTATTAGAAAAAGACATGTAAGCCTTAAAAAACTTAAAGCCCTAAAGAAACAGTTATTAGAAAAAGACATGTAAGCCTTAAAAAACTTAAAGCCCTAAAGGAACAGTTATTAGAAAAAGACATGTAAGCCTTAAAAAACTTAAAGCCCTAAAGAAACAGTTATTAGAAAAAGACATGTAAGCCATCAGCGTTGCACTAATACGTGTCAAAGAATCTCCAGCGACCCAAAAAACAAGCTGGAGCTTCTTTTACACGTATTAGTGCGACGCTGATGGCTTACATGTCTTTTTCTAATATCTGTTCCTTTAGGGCTTTAAGTTTTTTAAGGCTTACATCCGTATTTTATACGCTTAAGCGTTCTTTAATACTAATATCCCTTATTTTTTCTTCTTGTTTTAGCAAAAATAACACAGAAAAGAACACTGAAATCACCTTAAAATAACTGTTATAAGAGTATTTTCCATGGTTGATTCGTTTTATGCTGCTAAGAATGACTTGTGCACTAAATTTCATGTTTTTAGCTTGATCTAGAAGAATTTGTTACGCAAACCCCTGGGAAGCATCATGGGAGGGGGGGGGGGTTCTGGGCGGAAGGAAGGGGGGGGGGACTGAAGGCACTTTGGGATTTCATAGAAGTCCATGGCTGGTTCGATTTTTACTGTTAAGAAAGACTTGTGTACCTAATTTATGTTTTCTGCAAAATTTCTGCAAAAATTTGTTACTCCACTTAATTATTTCTGCCCAGTGCTCTACAATAATAATTGCTCTGCCGACGATAATACTGCAGTCGCATCAAAATCGTGTTCAAAAGGCCCTGGTTGGTGTTAATACCTAGATTTTAAGTTATACAAATTGAAAATCGGTTCATTGGTTCGATCTCTAAGTAAGAGCAAAATTTCTAGCACATTTGGCTTTCCGTGTCAAGAATATTGTAGTTACATTAAAGTAGCATGCGAAAGGCCCTAGGTCTTGTCCATACCTACGTTTTAAGCTATAGAACTTTAAAATCTGTTCTGTGGTTCGATCTCCAGGTGAGGGCAAAGAGTCCCAACAACAAGAAGAAGAAGAAGAACAACAACAACAACAACAACAACAAGAAATGGCCATACTGTGGACGCCGAACGGTTTGATTGTTGTCATTAAAATTTGTAATGCAGTGAAATAGTTGCGACACGACCCCAAATACCGAATTTCGTTGGTCTATGTCAATTCTGGGTAAAACTGTAGGAGCTCAAAGTTTGACGTTTAACATAGAAGTTCATGATGAGGCTTACATAAGGGCCGGTATCGCGGTCCTTGATTCAGTAAACAGCTACAAAGCTTAAGAATGTCCGCCCTCGACCATACATTAAAAATAAAAAAAAAATAAAAAAATTAGAGTGTTACTCGTATACACAGTGTCAGTTAGGGTAGATTAAGTCAGTGTCAGTGGTGCGAATAAGGTTCTTTCACCTTTCTAATGTGCTACTTTATTGTACGGAAAACATGTAAGAACTAACTAACACCAATAAACTCTTAGACGCGTGTCTGTTTACCTGTATGTCTATCTGCCTCTCTGTCTGTTCTGCAGTTACGAGCAAATACGTGAATGGATTTGAAAGAAATTATGTTTCAAAGAAATTTGAGTATTCTTTGAAATAAAGTCAAACGTGTCACGTGCTTGATTATTTACCTTTTGCTAAATATTCAAAAGGGAGAATCAAAGTATTGGTCAAAATAACGGTAAAAAGATATTTTGTATGATACCTTCTAAATCGTTCCTCAGATTGAGCATAAATTGATCAAAAGCTGACACTCAACTGTCGTGGAATTTAAGATACAGGCTCAGCAGCATCAGTCGTTGTTAATCAACACCGAATGTGATTATTATTTCCGGCACTGGAACTATGATATTCAGAATATCGCGTAGCGACCTTCAGCAGCTATGGGAGTTAATCGGGGCTATTACGACGAATATCTAGCTGGCTTCTTCGCGGTGGAAGCGTTCGCCATTGACTTCTTGTGGCTCATGTACGGAGCGATTATGAATGAGTCAGCTTTCATCCTTAGCATTGCTATTTCTGCAGCACGATCAGTCTCTCAGGCCTGGAGGGCCCTCCGCCCCCAAGTCCGAAAAGTTCCGACAGCCTGGGTCTTCGACTTGGACAAAAATGTTCTCCGTGGCGAAGCAATGGCAGATGCCGGCAGTCCTTGTTTTGCCAGAGTTTATGCTCTTCCTCGCTGAAATCTCCCCTCTCGGCTGCCTGCTCGGTCTGACTGTGAGACTGATTCACCGTTTGTGGCTGCTGAGCTCGAGTCAGCCCTGGCTAACTGCACGCACCAAAGCGCATCTGGTATTGATAGCCTTTCTTACAGGTTCTTGGCCGTTTTGGAAGAGAGGCCTCCCATGAATTTCTAGCTTTCTTGCAGGGTGTCCTAGATGGTGAGGCTGTGTTTCCTTCGTGGTTGTTCATAGTGCTGGTCCAGTGTGGCAGTCAGCGAACAAACCTTCAGAACTACAGACCAATCGCCTTGTTATCCTGCGCACGCTAAGTGTACGAGAGGATGGTCGTTCGGCGTTTAAGCTGGCACTTGAAGTACCATCAGCATCTTTCCCATGTTCGATTTGGCTATAGAATCAGCAGGAGTGCACAAGACCCAGTTCTGTTCCTCTGGTCAGGGATCCGTGAGGCCTGGGCTCACGGGAATTCCGTGGTCACCGTATTTTTGGACATCAAAGCGGCCTATGCTACTGTGAACATTGAGTGGGTACGCGTCTCTCTTGCCAGCGTGGGAGTGGGCTGCAGGCTGTCCTGCGCCATCCTTGTGTTGCTTGGTAGTCGCGAATTTTTACTAGGATTGATGGGTTTTGGTCATCTTATGCAAGCTCAGGCCGCGCCCTTCCGCAAGGCAGCTGTCTGAGTCCGGTTCTGTTCGCCACGGTCATTAATGATGTGCTTCTTGAAATACAACAGTGTATGAACGTGGACTGCTATGCGGACGATGTTGAACTCTGGTTTGTGGGTGCTGATCCAGTTGCTCTTGTCCCCTATGTTCAGACGGCCTTGTTGTTGTCCACCTGTCTGTGCGCGGTTTGTCACTGGTACCGACCAAAACAGAGCTTATGGTTTTTTCTCGTTCAGCCACTGTCTGTGCGATTCCACTGAGCATGAGCATCTGTGGCATGACCATATTGGCATCCTCCAGTGTCAGGTATCTTGGCATCGTTCTGGACGGAAGTCTGTCATGGACTGCAGAGGTCCGGATTTTGAAGGAGAAAGTCTTCCATCCGTTTCTGGTAATGGTGTAGCAGCACAGTCACAGTTTACAGGTCATCATTAATGATTGCCTGCGTGTGGCCACAGGTTGCCTGACTACCACCCCAGTTCAAGCCCTGTGGGTTGAAATAGGTGAGCCTCCACTTCACCTCCGTGCGGACGAGCTGCTAGTATAGCTCTGTGCCTCCGAAATCTAGGCAGAGGTTTTGGCGTGGTGTCACACTTCTTCGTGATCCATGTCTCCATCACCTAATGTTGCGACTGTAGTTCTCTGTGTCCTTGGCGCTCTGTGCCTCTCTTTGAGTTTAGTTTTTGAGAGGCACAGTACTGGCTGTGACGTTTACCGTGATGCGTCCTTTTTTCAGGACAAGAGAACAGGGGGAATAGGTGTCTGTATCCCAGCCCTCAAGTTGAGAGTTGCGAGGGCACCCACAAATGCTTCATCTAGTTTTGTGTGCGAGCTCACAGCCATTTCTGTTGCCCTGGATGTAGCTCTGGACTTGAGCTTGCCGTCGGTTACTTTCTGATGGACTCGTTGTCTGGCTTGGCTATGGGGCATCGCTCTGTTGTGTCCTTGGAGGTCACCGACCCTATGGTCTTCACGGTGTCGTGGAAGCTGTGGATGGCTTCGCAGACAACAGATGCATAGGTTCGTGTACACAGTGGGTGCTACGGAAACGAGTGCGGCGATGCGACAGCTAAGGACGCAGTGTTCGTGAGTCGCGATAATGTGTTGCTTGTGCAGTCTGCGCGGTCGCTTCGTGCTGCCTTTTGTTCCTGGGTTTTGCAATCGTGGGACAGAGAGTGGCATGGCACTGCGACAAGCCGGTTTTATTTCAGTTGCACTTGTCACGCAGTCTGCTATAGATCATGTCAAAGGCTGGATGGCCCACATACTATCGCAAGATAGCATGCGGGCCATCCAGCCTTTGACATGATCTATAGCTTGGCCACCCCCCTTTTGTCTGAGCACAAACATCGTTTGGGCTGGGGTGAGTCTCCACTCTGCAGTATGTGCGAAGTTGCTGAGACTGTTCCCCATTTCCTGTTGAATTGTACTCGGTTCACCGCGCAGCTGAAGTGGCTGCGAACAAGTTTCACCAGCGAATCTCCACTGCAAGCTCTTTTCACTGCCTTCCACTAGACGTGCAAAGATTTAGCTCGATTACCCGCTGTAGCGAAGTTCTGTGAGGTGACAGGATTTCGTTGGTTAGGCTGGGTCCGCTTTTGTGTCTGTCTCAGTTCCTGCGGAGTTGCCAGTAGTGGAAGTGCAGCTCTGTGGACTTGCTATTTTGTGTTTTGCTATCATGTGTTTTGCAATGTCATGGTCATAGCTGCGTTGTGTTTTGTGTCATAGTGAAATGTGAGAGTGCGTGGCCTGGGTCCCAGGCTCCGAATTAATAAATGAACGTTTTTCACTTTTCAATTTTGCTGTACTATAACGTTGTGCTTTGTTTATGGTTTTGCTATTGCTTTCAAGGGTGTTGACGCGATGGTAACTGTGGTAGTCGTGGTGGTCTGTTAGGTAGAGTTAGAATTAAGTGTAGGTTTAAAATATAGCGTACGATGCTGTAGGTCACTCAAGCTCTAATAAAACAAAAAAACGGCTCACAAAAACAACAACTCTCACTAAGAGACTGGGAGTCCTTCGTTGCAAGAAGTTGGAAACAAAATGTAGACTCGTAAGTACAGGGTCGTAGTAAGTAGGAAAAAAAGTGTTTTTTTTCAAGTATTACTTGCTAACGCGCCAAGTTTGCTGGTTAATCTAGACACATGCTAGTGTGGTGCAGCCAAGTAGATGATCGCTCTAAGTAGATGAGATTAATTGTGATTGAGTGAGCAATTCCAGCTTCATTGTGTAGATTAACATTAACCTCGTGAGGAGCGACTGAAGGTGGATGCGCTGATTGAGTGAGTAAAGCGAAAGAAAATTAGCCTTTTTGTTAACCAGTGTGCTAAAAAAATGGGATTGAAGAAACTTAAGCATGTGAAGCATGGACGTACAATAAACCAAACCGTGTCAATTTAGCTGATGTAACGGCTAATTGGGCAACTACAAAATAATGTGAATATTATGAATGTCAAAATTTATAGACATGAAATTCCTCCAGAGAAAAAAGGTAGCAATGAAGATAGGTTGACCTTTCATAGTCCTGTGAAAGTTGTGATATCAACCCAAAACAAAAACTGATATAAATGAAGCCACCAAGTTTCCAAAAAGGGTCAGCCTTTGAAAGTACTGATATCATTGAACCACGGAAATGCTGCCAAAGTTAATCCTATTAGCTAAGTTAATCTCACCGAATAACGAAAACTTAAAGATTGCTACCGCAAGTAGCAATGTTCTAGTTTTCATTTAACTTTCGAAGTATTAGTCGGTGCTTGGCTAATATGATTAACGTTGGTGGCCTTTCCCTGCCTGAATGATATCACTACTTTCAAAAGCCGACCCTTTTTGGATACTCGGTGGCTTCTCTCATACCACATTTGGTTGTGGGTGGATAACACTTAAGCTTGTTGGATGACAATACAAACAATGGTAACAGCAATAATTTTCCATTTACACGCCACTTCAGGGATACGTGCTTCATGATGCAACCCCCATTTTAGAAACAGGCACTTCCCTATACGACTCTTAACCATTTGTCTGCCGAAATTTTAATTTGGCAGTTTTCCGTACAGTGAACTGTAAAGGTATCTTTATACCCTAAGACAAGGGTAATATGGATCCATATCACCCTTGCCTATGATAATTAAGATGGGATCCGTCGGATTAGTAGTTACTAGTAACACAAATCAACGTTATTGAGGGCCCTTTTTCTTCATAAAGGATACATTCCTACAGTTTGATGTTGAAGTTTTCTTCATTACTGGACCCAACACACCTGATTCCAACGATTTGCAAAGATTTCTGTCGCGTAGGGAATTTCCACCAGTCTGTATGCTGAAATCAGCTATAAGCTTGTTACAGTTAAAAGACTTCTTCTAGTTACCGTCTTTTTACATCTGACAACATTAAGCTCTGATAACAATTAAGTCTCATCTATACTCCGCGGCAGCGAACCATTAGAGATTTTCGGGTGGGTAAGAGGTTTTGATGAATGCTTCCAAGCAACAGACTGTCTGGATTCCGACTACTGTGTCTGCATTGAAGCGAAACGAAGCCTAAGCACGCGAGCAAGGGGAAGCTCTGTTGTTTTCGTACATCTGAAACCAAGACTGGTGCATTCTACCTTGGATTCTGCGATTCTACAGTAAAAGCCGTAACAGAAGTATAGGTTCTTTCACGCTCCCGAATTTGAATTTGAATTTATTAAAGCGATAGTTATCCTTGGCCTTTCGCCATGAGATCGGCTACATAGTTAAGATACACCAACAAAACAGAAATACAACAACCCCGCTCCCGAGTGCTGAGATCTAACAATACCGAGGGCCTTAGGGCTTCGTCGGGCAGGTAAGTAGAAAGGGTTGACACTCACTAAGAAACCCTTTGAACCCTTTTGAATTTATTGGGAAGCGGACAATAACTTAATTCTTAACCGCTTTTGCCTCCTCCTCAAGATCCGTCATTGTTAGCAGTGCTGCAACTAGCTTAGAGCGCAAGGGGGGCAAAATGTTGGGCCCCTCCTCAACAATTACACAAATTTAGGAGCAAAGTGACTACCAACCCCAACCAAAACGTAATGAATTTTGTCTTATTTGGACCCCCAACTGGTGAATTTTGGGCCTCCTGCCTCCTGGGCCCGGGTGCCTTGCACCCTTTGCACCACCCCTAATTGCGGCACAGATTGTTACTACACTATGACGGATTGTTGCATTTGCACAACTGCACAACTGATTGTCGATGCGGCGTAGCACTGACGGCGTGTAAACTGTCATTCGAAGTGGTGTTTGATTTACCAAGTGACAAAGGAAGCAGTAACGCAGTTTCCCACAACAAAGTAAAAATGAGTAATAAAGAAACTGGCAATCGTTGTTTGCATGACTGACGAACGTTAACACGCACAGAAAAAAAATAGGACTACAGGCAGTGTTCGGAAAACCGAATGGGTTTTTCGTTTGTTGACTAAATGGAAGTGTTTCGTGAAGACAAATGCAGAGAAACTAAAAGCAAACGTTTCAAGGTGCAACGTTAATTTTCCAACAAGGTTGATGTAATAAGGTGATGAATTTTAATTCGTGAATACGAAAGTTTCCAACTCTGCTTCTTTTGGGATGTTTAAAGAATCTTATTAATCTTTGGCGGTATTTATCCCGGCGTATTAATCATATTTAATCTGAAGTTTAATCTTCATTAATAAAATGTTAACCTACAAAAAAAGATTCGTATTTTTGTCAAATATAAAAAAAAAAAACCGAATGCTGAGGTCACTGATTCCAGTACCGGGTGTCAAGATTCTATCCCAGTAGCCATTTCAAGTCCAGATGAGCACCTACCTATCCCAGCACCCAATCCCGAAACCATTGTTGCGATCCTACATTGTGATATTGTTACAAGAGTGCAGAGAAGGAGAAAGCGGTTGAGCATACATAAAAAAGGCGACTAAAATCAACGGATAAGCAGGTACGGTAGATGCTGACACCAAGCGGCGAATTAGCAAATTAGCGAAGATACTGACAAGGTTTCCAAAGTCTGCCAACCCGAGGGCGCCACTTACCACGACTGTCGAGTCGCTATTAGTGTAACGTTTTTGCTTAGCGTTGTGGAAGGCAAAGGTGTTTCAGTCTTTACTGTATAATCTGCCTAATCACAAACAGGCGTAAATGAGTGTTCAGTCGCTGGAAGAAGCAGTTCCAGTTTTGTAGTGTCTGAACGTAGAGACTGCTACGTCTTAATCTAGAGTCTGCTATGTAGGTAACTAGGTGTCATTGGCTGCTCAGCCAATGACCTTCCTTGTAATTGTAACCACCAATCATACTGTGTATTAGGTATGCAACTCCCATGATGCATCCCACCAAATGTATTAAATAAGCATGTAGTTCCATCTAGCAGACATCAGCTCCCTGAACCCACCATAACCTGTAGCCAGTAGATACGCAAACACTACATTGGCGACGAGGGTGGGATTGTTTGTATGATTGTGCCATTTCCTTTCGGACAATTATTAGAAAATTGTTGACTAAAAAGAGAGAGGGAAATAGTAGTAGTTAGTGTTCTCCTACAGGCTAGAAATATCCCGCATTGCACTACAGGTGTGTCTCCGTCAAAAGCTACAATTCCTTTATTTTCTAAAGAGCATGGCTAACAGAAGCAGTGCCCCACACATGGGTATTCCCCGTTGGGGCCCTCCCCCACTCCTGGTTTATCGCTGTGGATGGAGAAATCCGTACCTTGTGAAAAATAACTGTCTTTCGTGTATGACGTCATTTAAGACTTGCCGCTATGATTACCGCGCAGAGCAAATTGTTAGTTTAGGCAACAATGTGGCAATTTCAAATGTTCAAGGCAATAATTGTTCTTCGTTATGTCATTTGACACCTGCCACTGAGATCACCGCGTAGAACAAATTGTTATTCGAGGCAACAATGTGCCATTTTCAACTTCTTTTTAAGGCAACAACGTACCAGTTTCAACTTCTAGACAAAGAATTGACACACTCGCCCGTTTTCATTGTAAGAGTTTCCCTTTCGGGGGCGTTGCTTGTTTCTGCTATGAGACTTTGGTTTATACTGTAAGATTGTTGTCCAGTTAGGGGTTTATCAGCTATCGAGACACACGCTAGTGTGTCGCCCACCAAGATAAAATGATAACATCCAGATAAAATGTATATAAGAGCATGGCGACCACTAGACACGTTGTGTCTTTACAGCAAAGATAGTTTGACTGTTTTCAGCCATCTCAGGATAAATAACTATGCGACAGAAAAGGCTGAAACTTGTTTGATCGGGAGACTTTGGTCGCCTGACAAGATAAAAATCACTGTTAGACACATAGCTTAACGTTTTCTTGTTGAAAAAACGACCTGAATAACGTTGATATTTGCCTAATTACTAGTTACTGGCTACTGGCTAACGCTATTTTTGTTTCACGAAAATAAATTCTTCCATACGGTGAATAAAGCTGGTTCTTAGCTTATTTTACAGGTATTGATCTGTAGAAGTACCCTTTTCATATGAACCTTTCTAATTGGTCAAGTGAGGGAGTTAGGGAGCTCCAAACGTCCAAATTGATTGTTTTACATTGTTTTAAACATTGTTATTATGCAACAATGAAAACTGAACATTAAATAAATCCCTTCGTCTTCATTACTAATATGAAATGCTATCATATAAAAAAAAGTGACTGCTGTCCTCAAAATGTAACGAAAGCCAAAAAAAAAAAAAAAAGAAAAGGACCATAAAACTTGATTGGTGTTTCCATCTCATATTTACTAAGAAAAACAAATGGATTTCATCAATTTGGACAAAAAACAGCTGATATCTACCCCAAAACAAAACTTGCTAAGGATTTCTGCCAAGCTTTTCGGCCGTGTGAAGTCGTGATATCAAACACCAAGCTCTTTCGCCAAGCTAATCCCACCGACTAATACTTCAAACGTTAAATGAAATAATTGAAAATTGCGCAGTAAGCAATTTTCATATATTTCATTTAATCTTCGAACTATTACTCGGTGGGATTAACTTGGCGTTTGATATCACGACTTCACACGGCCGAAAAGCTTGGCGGGAATCCTTAACAAGTTTTGTTTTGGGGTAGTATTATTGTCCAGTTAGATGTTTATCCATTATACGCTTTTCCATTATACGATAATCCGTTACGATGATTTTCTAGAATTTTTATTTAGGCAGATATTAGACAATTACCCGGTTAGACGACTTTCGTCCGACGCCCCGAGTATGATCACTCGCTCAGAATGCCTGAGCCTGTTTGCATGTGTAACGGCGTCTCCTTCCGCCCATTCTCCCCACGTACAGTCAATGCCACGATGGTCTTATTATTTATTTATTACCCGAAATTTCATGAAGTTACGACGTCACGAAACAAATATCAAATCAAATCAAATCAAATCAAATATCAAAACAAATCTGGAGCGAAGGATGGTTTTTTAACTGGAAAAATCGCATAATTAGAAGAACGTGTCGCAACTTCATGAAATTACGGGTAATACCTAAATAAAAGAAAAAAACATCTTCGCATTGCTGGATGGTGGGGCGAATTGGGCGGAAGGAGACGCCGTTGCACATGCAAATGGTTGCATTCTGATCGCGGAATATGGTATACTAGCGGAGTCGCTCGCTTCGCTCGCTCATTCCGCGTCGTCTCACTCCCTTCCCTCCTTCTCCCCCCCCCCCCATTAAGTTGCCGTTCGGTCGGTAGATGGCATCGTATGTTCGCGCTGCTGGACGTTGCGTTCTGGGCGCAGCTACTATATCAGCGGGCCTTGGCTGCTACTCTTGTGATTTGCCGTACCGTCGGTAGATGGCATCGTATGTCCTGCTGGCTGCGTTTGCCGTTCCGTCGGTAGATGGCATCGTATGTCCTGCTTGCTGGCTGCTGCTAGCTGCCTTGCGGATTTTGTGTAATTATATATATAGATTATTTGTCTGACACGTGCGTCCAGGCAAAGAACTGTGGAGCCTAAGTAGTTTTTTAATCTGTGACCACAGACTAAAAGGTCGGGGCGTCGGACGAAAGTCTAACTGGAAAAACGTCTAATGATGGGTTAATTGTCTAATATTTGCCTAAGTAAAAATCTGGAAAATCATCGAAACGGAATATCATATAATGGATAAGCGTAAAATGGATAAACCATTTATCCGGACAATAATAGAGCTGCGGTTTCTGATATTATAATACAGCCACAGCGAGCGCGGTAGCAGGGGCATTAGACGATTTTCCATTATACGAATTTCGTGTTAGACGATTTTCCAGTTAGACGAGTACCCCTCACCCCAAATTTTTTTGTAAAATCGAAATTTTAATGATAATAATAACGCTTTATTGTCACGTATAACAAAAGGTCTGGGAAGGGCAAAAGTAAGTGTCACTTACTCAGCCTGTAACTAACTACACGATCATCAAACTAAAAACAAAAACTTGAAACTTGACCCCAAAAAAAGCTGATGTTACAGAAACAAGCAAAATAAAAACATTAAAGGGCAGTTACATCCATTTTGACATGCATGCTTTTCTTTTGGATCACTTACACAATAACTAAACACAAGAACTGCGGTAAGAATACGTTACGTACGTCCGATACAACAATTTAATTATTGCATCACCAAAACACGACATGGAGACCGCCATTGTTTTGCTGGAACGCGCAGAAATTAATGCCGACAGCTGTCACTTTTCGA
>JAHWFP010022473.1:43986-103386 GCA_023313725.1 Lithobius niger | reverse complement strand
AAGTAGTGAAACGATAAGCGTGCAACACTTAAGCATGTGATAATCTAATGTTGAATGACAATACAAACAATGGTTACAACAATAATTTTGCACTTACGAGCCACTTCAGGGCCACGTGCTTCTAGCTGCAACCCCTATTTTAGAAAAAGGCACTTCCCCATATGACGCTTTACCTGTCTGCCGAAATTTGGATCTGGCAACTTTCCCTAATGAGCTGTAGACGTGTCGTTATACCCTAAGGGAATTAACATGGGAGCCTGCGGACTAGTTACTAGTTACCAGTAACACAAATCAACGTTATTGAGGACACTTTTTCTCCATGAAGGACACGTTCCCACATTTTCGTGTTGACGTTTTCTTTGTTACTGGACCGAAGACACCTGATTCAAACGATTTGCAAAGAATTCTACCGCATGGGGAATTTACACCAGTATGCTGAAATCACGTATAAGTTGGTTTCAGTTAAAAGACATGGTCTGCTAGTGAGCCGCCATCTGACAACAATAACACTCTAACAATTACGCTCTGACAATTAAGCTCCAACAACAATAAAACGTCTACTTGGTGGCGACACACTAGCGTGTGTCTAGACCCCAGAACAATACTTGTTAAGGATTCCCGTCAGTCGATCAACTACTGTTATCAACTACTGTAATTTAAGAAATAAAAGTATAAGTGGCACAAATCATGAACTTAGTAATAACTATTTAAAAAAAATCCCAAAAAACACACACTAAACTATTATAAAAAATGGGGGACAAATTGTCCAGGAACGAATTGTCATGTTACCATTTTCTGTTAATTTGCTTATATTTTTTTTCAAATTATTGTACTGCATAATCGTATTTGTGTTACCATTGTAACATAATGAAGGAAACTTGCAATTATTATTGAAGAATGTCCATGTACTTTCCCGCCTATGGATTGGTGTTCTGGTTATCGTGCAACTTCTAGATATCCATTTTCAGTGAGCCTCCGTTAGAGCGAGCACCGCCCATCTGGCGTCTTTCTGGAATGCGAAATTTAATCCCTTAATCTCCTGACCAGTCCCCCTGCCCTTCCCTATATTCTGGTTGCCCCTTCAGATGATAATTTGGCACCAGTGTCTTGGAATTTATGAGGAAGGTCGTTGACCAAAGTCACGACCGTCCCGTCCCTGTTTAGCACCCCCTAACCCCTGATATTTATGAATGTGGATGACTGTTATTTTTATTTGGGCGCTATGTTTTTTCCTTTCTTTTCCTCTTTTCGGCCGACATGTTTATTTTCCTTCGTTTCTTCTTTCCTTTTTTTCTTTTTTTCGTAAATTATAATTGAATCAGTCGAAAATTTGATGAGTAATTGTTGTAACGTACTTGGAGTTATTATATTGGAGTTTGTAAACGTATGAACATACATGCTTTGCTACCCGTCAAGCTGAAGCTGTGAAGCTGTAATTTAAGCTACGAAGGTGCACTAATAAAAACAGATAAAAATGGTTAACAATCGCAACATATAAATAAAACTTCTTTGAAATGTTAAAATAATTGGTTTTGTGTAAAGCTTTAGTGCATGCTGTCCGAAATAATACGTAACTTGCAGTACAAAAATTAGAGTTGAAATACTTGAATTTGTAGTTTAACATGTGAGCACTGCTGAGGAGACACATAAACATTGGCCAGTATAAAACGTAACTTGTTTATATTTTCCGATGTTTTACGTCTCTCCTCAACAGTACTCACGTGTTCAATTCAATTCAACTTTTATTTTCGTACTTCCAGCAGCCATCTGCGTACCAGTTATTCTGTCGAGCTATAGCAATTCTAAATTTTCTGCACGGTGTGTGCTGTATTTCTCTGGCTGGCGAAGTGTGGTGGTAAAGCGGTTTGTTTGAACTGATCTATGAACACCCAGTGCATCTTCCGAACTTAGCCGTGTGCTGCTGTGTGACTACTGGCTCGTGCTTCCGTGAGTGAATTGCTCTTGCTTTTGCGAGTGTTTTTATATCTCTGTGGGCACGGCCATGTTGGATCGGTTTACCCTGACGTGAGTTCGAGACCCTGCCTTGCTGTTGTTTTTTTTTTTGCTCCGATTATCATCTCCGTGTGTGGTCTCAGTCTGCTTATGGGGACTGGTTTTCTACCTTTTTAACGTCATTTACTTTTTTTGTCTTATTTTCGTTCCCTTTTTTTAATCACACATTGACCATGTCTGCTGTGAGGGGACTTGAGCTTGAAGCCGTTGGGGACAGACGCCGAACTTTATACTACGATTCCATCCAATCCCCACTGAAGGAGGCAAGGACTGTGCACTTTCAGAGCACACCTGTAGAGTGCACATCGCCCATTGTGCACGATGAGCCTTCTAAACTATCAGATATTTGTGATCTTCAGAATCCCTATGGCCTCCATGGACTGTCAACTAAACTGGAAAAGAACATTGACTTGAGCGAGATCAACACTAGAGTGGCCTCGATCCCAGAAAAAGTTTCTGAGTCACTGGATTCCAGGTTTGATGATTTTAAATCCCTATTCGAGCGTTGGACTTGGCCTTTTTTAATAACAACAGAAAATACTCGACGATTTTTTGGAGGGCATTGGTTTGAGACTGGATGGAAAATTTCTGGTGGCCAAAGCAAATCTCAATGCTGCAATAGCCGACCTACCTAATGCCGTCAAGGAGAATGTCGACCTAGCCCAGCCTCAAGATGGGGCGTAGACGGAATTACAGTTGGATGGAAATACTAACTTATTGGTTAGGCTCAAAACAAGCAGCGAAGGTAGTTTGGCATTGATTTCTGCGCACCTTCATCACGACGTTCAACCTGCTCCGAGCGCGCCTGTAATCTTTGAAACACAACCCATGCATAAAAACATTACTAATCGAAGGAAGAGGAAGCCGAAGAAACAACAAGGTCTCCACGTTAGTCCACCTATTGATTCACAGCCCTGTCTCACCCTGCTTAGCGAAAATGTGGCGGGTGATCTTGTAAACGTGTCGAAACTCTGTATTACCAAAAATTAGGCAAGGGATTTTGTAGTCAGTCATCGCAATCACATTACCTGCAATGATAATTCTGTGAAAGTGGTCCAAGATGTTTGGAAGGGAATTACTACCATCATTGGAGATACCACGGATCGTTCACTTTGGAGTAGTAACCATCCGAGGTCCAAAAGTTGGTCCTATCCTGGTCTTCGACCAAAGGATCTCCAGGAGCATTTGCCCCACCTTTTGTCTGTTTGTGACCCACTCGGAACGGTGGTCATCCATGCTGGTACCAACAGTATAAGCAAGGAAACACCGAATCGAATCGTGTGCAGCCTGAGCAACTTTGCTACATCTAACCGAGCTACATATCTGGATATTCGAATTATATTTATTGGCTTATTCCAAGGCTCGGCAAGGACAACCTGGATCTCGACAAGAAAGTTATACACACAAACGCCCTCTTAAGAAACCTGTGTGTTGAAAACAGTTACTCGTTTTTGTCCATTGACAGTATCATTTGTAAGGATCGTACCCTGTTAGCTCGGGACTTGATACATCTCACATCCCGAGGAAAGTATGCATTGCAAACGGAACTCCTTAAACTACATGCCTCGTCGGAAAACCACAAATCTTAACGGGGTCTAACCCCATGGTTGACTTAACATCTGGCTTACCTCCTCAACTTAATCGTCAATATTTTAAATGTGTCTTTTTTAAAGCTAGAAGTGTCGTCCGTAATATTGGGTGTTTTCGGGAGTTGGTGCAGAGGGTTATATTTGACATTATCTTTGTGGTCGAAAGCTTGCTCCATCTGCTTTTACTGATGGCATGTTGGTAGATGTCGAAAAATACACTGTTATACGTCGTGATCAGGGTAGTTTGGGTGGAGGCTTACTTGTTGTCCACCAGTGCGATATACCATTGGTGGTTGAAAGTGTTGCACTTGGTGTGGAATGTATTGCGCTGTCCCTGCCTTGTTTTAAAATTAATGTTGTTTTGGGGTATCTCCATGATAGTCATGATGAGGAAGCTATCACCTCGCTTTGCAATTTTACAATTAACTCTTTTGACAATCAGTACTCCTGTATACTTCTCGGTGATTTTAACCTCTCCAGTGTGGACTGGGGACGATATTGAGCGACGGACAGGCTCCACCGTCTTTTCCTGGAGCTCCTAGCACCCTTGGGACTCTATCAACTTAATTGTTGAAGAATCCACTAGAGGCAACAATACTTTGGACTTGGTCTTTAGTGATAATGAGAGACTTGTTTTTTATCTGAAGGTGGATGATCATGTCGGCAACAGTGATCACTGTGCTGTTTCCTTCTCTATAAACCTCCCTTTGTTGGTCCCTACTCTTCTTGACGACCAAGGTGTTGGTTCTAAGTCGTATGGTAGGGTGGATTACGACAAGCTGCTTGATTCATTGTCATTTGTTGATTGGGATGCCCTCATATTAGGGTTCACTCGACTATCGACCAGGCATGGAATTGTTTCCAAAATATTCTTATGGAACGTGTGAAACTTTGCAGTGAGCCCTTTCATGGGAACAGATCTAGATCAGTCCACTTACCTAGACACCTGATCAAACTGCGTCTACTGAAACTCAAACTTTGGAAACGCTATAAGTTTAATTGAAGCGAATCGAATCGAATCGAAGTTTTAACAGGCTAGAATACAATAAAATACAGTTACTCTACTCCAACTGTATGGAAACTTGGCACAGTTCGCAGGAGGTGGCTATCATTCGTGAAGGCAGTCATTCTGCCCTATTTAGGTTTTATCGCTCTAAAACATCTCTACCTAGAACACTACCTTCCTTAAAAGTTGGCAACCGTTATTTGACAGATGATCTTGCAAAGGCTGAATCGTTCTGTTCTTCCTTTACGTCAAATTCAATCACGGATGATGGTTCCCCTCTTCCCACGCCCTTACTTCCTAGGCCCTTTAACAACAAATGTGATTGGGTGTCTTGCTCTGCTACTGTAGTCTTGGCTTCCATTAATAAGATTAAATCTAGCCTCCCCCGGGGTCCCGTCAGCATTTCTGCCTTTCTTGTCAAAAAATGTTCACGGGAACTTTGTTACCCTCCTTCACACTCTCTTTTGAGCAGGGTCGCATTCCTTTAATGTGGAGATCAGCCTTAGTTATTCCAATCTATGAAAGTGGTCTTCTTCTTATCCTTCAAACTATCGTCATATTGCTTTAACTTGCGTGGCCTTTAAGATTATGGAATCTGTTATTTGGGACGTTATACTGGACTTTTTTTAGAAGCATTCTGTCATCAATACTGACCAGTTTGGCTTTCTCCCTGGTCGTTCTGCTACTCTTCAGTTGTT
Source organism: Lithobius niger (assembly GCA_023313725.1). NCBI lineage: Eukaryota > Metazoa > Arthropoda > Chilopoda > Lithobiomorpha > Lithobiidae > Lithobius > Lithobius niger. The sequence goes on along the minus strand of JAHWFP010022473.1, from coordinate 98,080 downwards.
GCTTGTCCTCGACCATTGGACTAGTGCGCTCGATATTGGTGTCCCTTCCGATATGAAATACTTCGATTTAAAAAAAGCTTTTAGGTCGGTGATTCATCGAAAATTATTGTTTAAAGTTGAAAATTGTGGTTTTGTTGGGAATCTCACTAGATGGATCTCTGCCTTTTTTGAGCAACCGAACACAACAGGTATCTTTTGCCAACACTCTCCCTTCAAGTGTTTCTGTACCATGTGGAATGCCCCAGGGCTCTTTCCTGGGACCACTGCTTTTTGTTATTTACTTTAATGACCTGAAGTTTGTAAATGATGATATATTTGGGTGTAAATTTGCTGACGATCTAAAAATTGGCACTGAAAATTTTCTGCAACGCGGATCTGTCAGTCTTGATCAGGAGTCCCAAAACGTGGCCGAGTGGTCCCGCAGATGGCAACTCCCAATCTCAACTAACAAATGTTTTACCTTCCATGTTGGCCATCGGAACATTTGTTCCAATTATCGTTTGGAGCAATTTACTCTGTCATCGGTCATGGAGGTTAGAGACCTTGGTTTGTGGTTTTCACAGATCCTGAAGTCATCACTCCACTTTCAAAAAATTTCAGGTAAGGCTTATCGTCAGGCAGCCATTGTAAACAAATGCTTTGCGTCAGGGCACTGGCACACTAAAGGATGGGCCTTCAAGGTTTTTGTAAGTATGCGACCCCAGTGTGGTCACCGCATCTTGTGGGGGATATTGCCCTTCTTGAGGCTGTTCAGTGTAAATTTACAAAGTGTCTTCCAGGCTTTCGAGATCTGAGATACTCGGAACGTCTTAATCAGACTGGCCTGGAACTACTCGAAGCGAGACGTATCAAGTTTGATCTTATTTTAACGTATAAGATTTTGCATGGTCTTACTGCTGTGAGCCTCCCATTCTTTGATTTGGCCCCGGGACATATTTGTACTAGGGGTCACCAATGGAAACTTGTTAGACAGGTTTCTATTCACAATACTCGCCAAAATTTTATTCTCGGTTTGGGTGGTCCGTGTTTGGAATGCTCTGAGTAAGCATGCTGTAAACCAGTCCACAGTGGAAGGGTTCCGTCGCTCGTTGGCATCTGAGAATCTCCTGCACTTTCTTAAATACCAAATCTAGGTTATGGTGTCAGTGGCTCACTGCTCTTTCGTTTCCCTACCACCACGTCGTGGTTGAAAAAACTATATTATTATATTATTATTATCTTGTGAGAGGAGCCTGACGCTCATGACACTCATAGTGATGCCCTATTTTGATGAATAGCTGTTTACTACTTTATAAGCACAGTATTTACTAACCATGAAACGGTAACTAAGAGGTTTACACACCAAATGTTTCTTCATGTTGGAAACGAAGAAGTAAGCATGCTTTGTTCGAACAGAGCAACCAATTGGTTTCAGCTCCAATGTGTTAAAATACAATTCCAGTATTGCATTTATAATGTGTGTGCTACTTATTTAACCTGGTAATTGTTTAACTGACCTGGTAATTGTTTACATACTGTACTCAGTTGTAGAAAACAATTGGGCAGATATCCATGACGTCTCCACGTGCACATCTTCTCTGACTTAACTGATATAAGATGGCTGGGAAAATGAAGGAAGTGTGTAGCAGCAAATTATAACAGGATGACGTCATATGACGTGAGCGCACCTTGCCCATTCAACTTGACAATAGCCAAAGTAGGACAGAGTTGAAAGTTGGCCACTCAGTTTGGCCAACTGTTGGCCATGCTTTGGGCCAAGTCGGGCCACATATCAGGGCAAGAATTTCGATAGTGGCATTGGCCACTTTGTCTTCCCCAAGTGTTGGGTCACCACATCAAAAATTAGCTATGGCCAAATGGATTTGACCAACTCTTGGCCCAATTGCACTATATGTAGCCCAATACGTTGCCAAAAATGCCAGTATTAGCCCTATTGTTGACCAAATTGCCCGTGTTACGTGGGAACTCCTTACAAAAATCCAGGCCTTGTATCTTTGCCAGCCGGTTCGTATTCTGTTCAAAGACATATTTCCTGAGAGGTTCGGTTGCCATTCTTGTCTCACCTTCCTTGATCACAATCTTTGGTTTCATGTTCTTTACGCTGTACGTCATTATTCGCTTCGATTCTGACGCCAACTTCCCTTCAAGTTGTTGCTCTTGTTTCGCTGAAGAACTGTGAATAACAAATCGTCCATCTCTAAGCTTCCTGATGGTCTTCAGTCCACTGCCAACTTCTTCGATTTAACAGTTATTCTCCTTAAAAGCAGTTTCTGTGAATATTGGATCGGCGTTTTCTTAACGAAGGATGATAATGGTAGTATAATCCGTCTTGAGTCGGACTCCGGCAGGAGAAATATAACGTGCAGTAGGAAAAGTTTTGAGTAGAAACTGGAGCTTCAGGCAATCTTACAACAAAAGTAAAAGTGGGAGCTTCACTTTTCCCTTTTTCCAATTGTAGATGCACATCGAGACAGTCAAATTTTGCCTTATTCAGCTTGATAGTAAAAACTGCAGACAAGTCGGCAATTTCAGCTAAGCCATCAACGGCAGTCATGCATTCTGACCTGTCAAATGTCAATTTTCCTTTGTACTGATGGGTACAACGTTCCCTAAATCTCTGCATAGCAGTGCATGGAAATCAAAGGTTGTTCCCAATTATTTTCATCCATTTCTTGCTCTTCATGATACTCCTGATTTCCATTTTCTAATATTCATCTCTAGTTCTTTCCTTCGGATTTAGTCCCATGCCAGGTCCCACTCATTGTGTGATTTTCTGGATGGCGCGTATCTCGTCACGCCTGTGGACTGGGCATGCGTTACGTACACACCATACATTTCGTCTAGGTTGGGGAAGATCACTTCTTTGTTCGGTTTGTGGTGCAGAGAACTCTGTCACTTATTTGTTGTTCCATTTCTCCAAATGTAATCATTATCGCAAAAAAACTAGATCCATGCTTGAATAATGACTCATCTAGGGTACTTCAGAGTGCAGCTAAGACGAAAGAGAGGGTGGATTGTCTGCATGCTATTGCGTGCTTCTGTACCGCGACTGGCGTCCACTTGTGAACCCCTCATTAATTTTATCACATGAGTCTGTGTTTCTGTTGTGTCACGGGTTTGTGTTGTACTGTAGTGCCATCTTGCAAGATTGGTTTCAGGCATTTCAGTAGATAGACTCTGCACGATGAATCACGTTCATTGGGGTTCATCTGGTTGTTATGCTAAATTTTGTTATTCTTGGTATGTATATCATATTAGTTGGAGTATGCTGCTTTGGGCCAAGGTCCCTTTAATAAATTCTATTTCCTTTCCAGTCTTTTTTTTTTCGAAATAAGCGCTGCCTGCCAGCGTGCTAATTCCTGCCCCATGTTATCATTGTACGTACTGGGTCTGCTTGTTGTTTATTGAGAGCCAAAAAGACCTTACAAGTCATACACTCTAAACTAAATGAACCTTAACGTAACTTATAGCTATTCCAAATGGACGAGAAATACCGGAAATACCGCGAGGAACCGGCCACCGGGGCAAGGAACAAGATTGAACGAACTAGCTAACATAACATTACCCTTCCTCCCCCCACCCCTCCGACGCCCAGCAGAGACGACCTGTACGCAAACAGAACCAAAACTCGAGAGAAACAAAGAAGACTAGAAACAGGGAACCAAATTTCCCAAAGCGCCCCATTGTGTTGCAGAACCCAGCACGACACGTAGGGAGTGCCCAGCATTCACATTATGGGGATGCACACCCAAAAGGAACATGCTCTTCCCTCAGTGGGGGGCGACGTTGACCAACCCACAGGAGGCAGGAAACCTAGTAATGGTGTACCGACTCCTCAACTGAGCCACAGGCACACACCGGGGAGGAGCTCTACCCGAGCCGGTGCTGGTGGGTGTGCAACTGATCATGTCCCGTGCGCAACCTGGAGAGGAGACTTGGGTGCAAGTCTCCTCTCCAGGTTCCGCATCAAAATGGCCGGCGCCGAGACAATGATAATGCTAACTTTACCTATAATAATTACAATCATATAAAAAACCAAAATTGGTAAATGGGGCCGCCAAGTTCCGAATGGTTTGGCCCTTCAAAGAAGTGATATCAACACACCAAAATATTCGCCAACTTAATCGCACCGAATAATACTTCGAAGGAACTTGTCGGCCCTTTTTACCAATTTTGGTTTTTGGTATATCACTCATTTTTTAAATTATGTATTAGACTCAACTCCACTACCGTGCAGATGTGTAATAAAGTGCCACGTCAACAAGAAATTGGTTTTCAACAGTGTGCTACTACCTTCTGCGTAGAGGCAGAGCCATTCTCAACTTAGTCACCTCTTTTTCGGTTTGGTTTTATTTTTGTTGTAATTTTTTTTAGTTAGTTCTGGTGTGTTGATATCATTCCTTTGAAGGGCCGAATCACTCTCAACTTGGTGGCCTCTTTACCAGTTTTTGGCTTTGTTTATTTTGCTGTGTTTTTACATTTTGTTTATTTTCGTGAACAGGACGTGAATACAATTTCTTTGGCAACGTTGTTTACATTTTTCGTGCGTGATACACTAGTGTGTGTCTAGGCACGCACGTCAGTATACACGTTGGCATTGTCCGAACTTCGGTCGTCCAATGAAAGACGATGCCGACAATACTAACAATGTGTATAACAATATTTTCGTATATTCGCGCCCTCCCACGCCATCCTTCTGCCTAGAGGCTGAAACATTCTCAACTTCGTCACCTCTTTATAGGTTTTTGGTTTGGTTCTAATTTTGTTGTAATTTGTTTTATTTAGTTAGTTTTGGTGTTTTGATATCACTCCTTTGAAGAGCCGAACCCCTCTCAACTTGGTGGCCTCTTTACCAGTTTTTGGCTTTGTTTATTTTGCTTTGTTTTTACATTTTGTTTATTTTTCGTGAATAGGACGTGAATACAATTTCTTTGGCAACGTTGTTTACATTTATCGTGCATGATACACTAGTGTGTGTTTAGGCACGCACATCAGTATACACGTTGTCATTGTCCGAACTTTGGCTGTCCAATGAGAGACGATTCCGACAATACTAACAATGGTTATAACAATATTTCCGTATTTACGCGCCCTCCCAGTTACACCCCCAGGCTCGAAACCATAAAACATACCCAGTTCGTATCGTACTGCACCCATTCGTCCAATTTAATAGCTGGAAGCCTTCCCGTTATAACGGTATCGATGAATAATCATCCTATGGGATTTAACATGGGCATAAGCGGACTAGCTAGCTAGTAGTATTTGCAATGTTATTGAGGGTCAGATTAGCATTGAAAGCTGCTTAGCTGGCATTCCTACAAGAGTTAATTTTTGTCAGGTGGGTCATTTGCTCTCGATTTCAACACAATTTAAGCTTATACCGCATTATTATTTTTCCCCAAGTACCTGTGAATGTGCCCAACTATGCTCAGGATATAAGACACTTGACACTATGGTGACGCGCTACAATGGTTTACAACCTCGACAATTGAATTGATGTGATGTTTGTTGAGTTGTTTGTTGCATAATTTGGCGCGTATATAACTCTAATATGGTGACAAGGATTTGGAGTACAGTTGGTTCAATTTTTAACACTTTTCTAGACATGAATTCATTCCCAATCTCCACTCTAATTGTGCTTTCTGAGTTATGTAAGTTGAAATATTTCTCGTGGCCTAGCCATGATGTAAAATTCATTAAGGAAAGGGTAGTGTGAAAATGACGTGCGAAACATATAATCTCTATATGCATCAATTTTTACTTTATCACTACAAGGGGTGTTTATTTCTGCCTATGTCGCATTTTTTTTTGGATGTCGATTGTTAATAAACCGTGTAAATTCGTTGTTATCTTGGCTGTGTTTGCACCATAAGCGTTGTGTGTCCGTCATTGAGACAGATTCCTAGTACATTTAATCTATGGTGTTCGTGTTGGTGCTTGGCACTGTTTTCTGCGGTTTTGTAGTGTTGTTGCTTATATTAATAGTTGGGTTAGGTCAGTTAGGCGTTTGTTTAAGTTGGGCAGTTAGGTTAGGTTAGGCAGTTTGATAGACGGTTTGATAGAGGAATAGTGGCGAACGTTATAATGTATTCTAAATAACGGTGATGCAGCCGGGAAAATAATGAATTATTTACAACAAATTGACGGCAACAAATACTGAATCTTAATAAATACGATTAAGATGAAACCCTAATTGTTGTAATGTGGTAGGAATTAACGCCTACAGAGATTTGGTGAATCTATTTCTGCATTAGCCATGAAAGGTTAAGTAATAACAGACAAGAGGTTGTAACATTAGGTAGGTCATTCGCTTATTGACTGAGTGTCGTACAGACTCGTAAAAAATACTGTGACTTTCTTTTTTGCTATCAGTGTGCTTGGCTAAACTGATCAAAAACCGAATACCACTAAAATATGTGATGTCGTAATATCTTGTTAGGGTAAAATTGCCGATACAGTTTTCGCTATAGAAGGTAGTGATATCAGTGGCTAAATAGTTGTTAAAGGTTTCTTATCCCAACTCGGATTACTTAATGTTAACCGACACCTTGGTGTCTGTTAGTAAAGTAAGCAAGATGGTTTAGACCATAGACTTATGGTATCCATTTTGTTTTTGTTATCACTATCTACTGTGACAAAAATGTGGTGGTCATTTTTCCCTTATGTTGTTTTGCTTAAACTAGTGATTGATTTCAGGTTAGGTTATGTTAGCCGTCTTGTCGTGAATTTCCGTAAGTAGGTTACGAGACGGTTTGGATTTGGAGGGGTTAGGTCCATCCCCGGAATAAAAATAGGCGTCCACCTTTTCTCTACAAAAATGTCTGAAGACCTTTATTTTTTGTTCTGTTATTTTTTTGTATTACACGAGGCCACACATGACAGTAAAGGCGTCCTGTAGTCATTGCCATCCCCGGCTTCTCAGGCAGAACAATCCAACACTGGTTACTAGTTTCATCATGGAATTTCCCCCCTCCCCCACTCCTGCTCCATGTGGAAAAATTACCTTTTGATACCTTGACCGTAAGTGACGTCAAGGTTTACATTACTGATCGGAAATGACGACAAGGTACCGGATTCACCGGAAGTGACGTCAAGCTTTACTCGACCTCCCGGAAGTGACATTTCAAGCTTTACCGTATTGGCTGGAAGTGTCATCAAGGTTTATTGTATTTGCCGGAAGCGCCCAGTCAGCTTTTCTCGATTTTAATGATTCCAGAGGAAGGCTGGCTTTTTCTTTGCCCTCATCGTTGCTCATCACGTTTACCTCCGAATCGAATTCGTTGTTGCACTGCTCCCTACTGCCCGTGCAATAGTGATCAATGGCAAGCATGTTTTCGCTATCGTCCAATATAATTATATTGTCTGTCGTTGTATGGCGAGAGGAGGGACTTGCTGGCTTGAACGGTATTCAGCTTGTGTCCGATGCTAGCGATCCTTACTCGAACACCGGGAATTCACGGGTTCAAATGACTTCAAGATTTACTCTCTTAAACGGAAGTGACGTCAAGGTTTACTGGAATACCGTCACCCGACGGCATTCTTCAATTTTCGGCCAAGGTTTAATTGAGTTTAGTGATTTTTCTGCTAAGTGTTGCTCATTTTTTACAATCCTGGTATTACTGCTTATACTTTGAACATACCACTTGAATTTTGGGTCCAGGCTTACTTGAGTTTAACAAGTTTGCACTAAATGTTGGACATTTTCTTACTAATCTTATATTTCTGCTATGGGTTTGAACATACCACTTCAATTTTCTGCCCAGGTATACATGAATTAAGTGAGTTGCACGAAATGTTGCACATTTTTTTATTAATCTTATGTTTCCGCTAAGGCTTATACGTACTACTAGAATTTTCGGTACAGGTTTACTTGATTTAAGCAAGTATTCTGCTAATGATGACATTTCTTACTAACTTTCAGTTCAACTAAGATGTGGATCGTACCACTTGAATTATTGATCCAGGTTTACGTGAATTCGGCGAGTTTGCACTAAGTATTGGATATTTTCTACTAACCTCATATTTCGGTAAGGTTTATTGGATACACCATTTGAATTTTCGGTCCTGGTTTACTCGAATTTAGCAAATTTTCTACTAAGTCTTACACATTTTTACTAACTTTATATTTCCACCAGGGGCTTGGACGACGTACCACTTCAATTTTCGGTTGCAAGTTTACTTGAGGGACAATCAGCAGCTGCTTAATTTCCCTATGAGTCATGATTAATTACGGTTGATTGAAGATGTCTGATTAAGTTTTATATAACAGTCCGAATAGGGAAAGCCTTGTAAAATTGATTATGAACTTAGATATACAAATAGTGCAACTTAAAATAAATCAGCCAATAGATTTACAAGTCATCGTTGATACAGGCACCACCTTTGCTCTCATGCCACTAAGAACATACTATCAATCTCTGGTTTAAACTGGGTAATTCAATTTTAATAGTACAAAGAAGAACAAAGAAACTTTCCATCCTGTGCGGGTGTCTGTCCCTTATCTTTCTGTATCCACGATAATTTAATACCTTTTTTTCAGTAGTTCTGACGTGTAGCCTCATCAGCAGGGATGACCTCTTAAGACTGGAATCCAAAGTGTTCAAGAAAGAAACAGTCGAGGATCGTTGTCCGTGGAACCAACCATCAGCAGGTTGTGATCCTGGTGTGGACTTTGACTGTCTTGCAACTACTCCCTTTGCCAAGACATTTTTTAATGCGATGTTTAAAGATGCAACATTAAGCATCGGATGCTGCGGAATTTTTATGAACGTGATTGTCACGGAAGGACTTTCGAAGAAAGCCAAGAATGGGGATGATCTAAAAGCAATCCTTTGTGAGTAAGTACAAATACGTTAATAAAATCAGTTTTGGTAACGTTAAAATAGAATCGAGAAACGATAGCTCATGAGTAACACTATTCAAGTAGTCTAACAGTATTTAAAAATGCGTTTAGGATTCGTTATAAATGCACGAAGAGAGCTATGCATTTGACGAGGAACTCGTACCTTATATTTCGAAGCTTGGTAAATACTGCTAGCTTGCTTCAGTTTTTAAAGTCAAGTCACAAATTAAAAGTTCAAACGCTATACGTCATTGTGACATATGCATCACAGGTGGGTTAATTTAAACAATTACCACACCCTCAAGGTGTGTACGGATAAAGAAATGACTAAGAGCGTCGTCTTAATAAGTTAGGCAGCGCCATCCATAGGGTTGTATGCCCTTATATACTTTATAATCATCAAAAGCACACCTGGTGGGTGTGCATATTGCAAGGCCACTTGAGACAACAGAAAGGGCTAACACTCTAGTCAGTATAACTAAAACCCCTGAATAAGGTGTGAGTGTGCAGCACAACCCAAGAAAAAATCTATCATCTCCCAATGAGCTACATTATATGAAGTTATTACTAAATTCTCTATCATACTGTTTTTAAATCCATTTTAACAATTACGTTCATATTTACACTATTTACACTTCCTCCCCAAAATTATACAATGTAACAGAAAACATGAGAACTACAAGAAAATACATGTTTTAAATTAGGAAAACCATGAAAATTGAAAGCTAAATAATATGGTGGCTGGCTAAGAAAAAAACTCTAATCTTGGTTTCAATGAACTAGTCACTGCTGTTCTTATCTGTGCTCTAAGGCTTGTGCTGATCACAGGTGCATCCCCAACTGTTTTTGGTGGACTTCCCCCAGTTCACAGAATGTCTGTAAACCTGGTGAAGATGCAAACAGCAGCTTAGGCGTAGTAATAGTGGAACCATTTTTCCAGCACACACCTCCATTGACTGGTAATAAAACAGACAGTTGCAGCAAAACACGTCACGATGATGTTTGCACTGAGATCGACGACGATGATGACCTTGAGATCAGAGGTGAGGATCTTGATGAAGACGGCAGCATTTCCAAACGGTTGACGCATTTGCTGTCATGGATTGCAAACTCGGCTTTTCGATTTCATTTTCGCAATTTTCCACTCGATAGCTTACGCCTTCTGGAGACTGAGAATCTCAGAATCTCTCGACCAAAAAACACTATTGCAAGTGCCTCACGGTCGAACTGAACATAGAAAAGTTTTGCCTTGATAATTATGGCCCATGAAACAAAACCGAAAGGTCTACCTTCCCAAAGTAATGTAATGTATACAAATGCTGATTCACTTAATAAGTTTGCTGAAACTGTTGCGCACTTGGCAGCGTACAGGTTGAATTCTTAGCTGTCTCTAAAACTTTGTTTTCTCCACTAAACTTAAGTTCTGTTTTTCCAGGTTATACCATTGTCACACTATTTTATAAAATTGGGCACTGATATTTTTACTGCAGATCATTGAGCAAATTGACATTCTGCATATTCCTAAAACCATACCTTTGTACTCCCTCACTTCATTATGACCTCAAAAACTAGTTCTACTTGGAATGCCTTAATTCACGCAGTGCAAACCTGTATCAAGGAGTGTATCTACTCCTTTATTACTACAACCAAAACGAAACCAAAATGGCTTACTCCTGCTACCGTTAAACTTAACCAATCTAAAAAAAAAAAAGGTTGGAGGAAATTTCGTACCAATTAAAGCCAAAACAATTAATGCCAAATAATTATTTAAAACATAGTCGTAAACTTTATCAAAATGTCAGTAAATGGAAATGTAGCATCCGTAACTTTTAACTGGTAAGGAAAAGTGCCTTTAAACGATATACTGACTAGAACAAAATATTTCAGTGCAGCATGGGACGATGGTAGAGCAGGTAAGTGAAGAGTTAGTACATAGTGCTGGTGTCAAGTGTGTTGTGTGGTGTTGTATACTATAGTGTAATAATGTAGCTCAAGTTAGTTTACGAATGGTACCTGACATGAAAGCAACACAACAGAATTCAAATACCAACTGTCACTTTATCGTTTGTCTGGGATCAAGGGAATAGCTTTGCCTTTTTTGGTCACATACTGGGATCACTTTAGAGCCTAAATAACTGTAGTCTTCTTGGCTCATTCTAGGTCACAAACTGGGATTAATTTGGGACAAATCAGCATTAGGCCCTCGATTGGTCACAACCCGGGGTCAAAAACGGGTAAATTCACAGAATCTGCTGAACTGTGAGTTTTGTTGATCACGAATTGCGGCCAAAGATTAGGTCACAAAGCTCTAAATAAGTCCCGTATGCTTCAATAGAAGGTCTAGTTGCGACCAACTGTGGGGTCTATTGTATAGCCCACACAAAGATTACATTTTGACCCCTCTTGTACATATTTCTGTAAGAGCAGGCTAAAAAGCAACCACGGCAGGTCCCAAATAACTTATGTAACACTCTGGATTAAAGGATTATTAGTTAGGCAGACAGAAAAAAACGAAGTTAATTAAGTTGCGAAATAGGCCTTCAATTCCGCTTGTAGACTAGTGGTTCCACAGATTTGCAGTTACACTAAATTATACCGTAATTACGTGTAGGAATCTTCCTCCCTTAGTTAGCCACTACGCGTAGTCCTAATAAGTGAAGCCTGACTAACTACACTGTAATTACCACAGGACTATGCTCTAGCATCTGCCTGTCTATTGCCTTGGCTTTCCTGGATTGTCCTACAGCTTAAATTGGGGTGCTGCAAACAGTGTTTTCCTTGGAGTACTACTGACTTGGTCCTACGCCCAAGCTGGAATGCTGGCCCCACAGCAAAGGTTTGGCCTTTTATTGGTCCACATGACCCTTTCATGTACCAACATCCAATTCTTTTCTAATGACCGAGCTTCACAAGAAGGACATCTTCCACAAATCACCTTGCTCAAGGGAATCTCTCGTATTCAGTTATTCAGCCAATCCTTGACGTCACAACTATATCAGAGACCAACCCTACACCTGTTGTATGAGTCACCCGCTCATCAGCGTGTTTCAGGTGAAAGGGCTATTTTATTCCCTTACAATAGGAATGCTGATCAATCCCAGTTTGGTATTAGCGCGTTACACCTGATGCCCTTTACCTATCCTGGTACCCCCGAAGATCACCAGACAGACGGCTTTTGACCCTTTTTATACAACTCGTTGTACTAGACCTCCATCGATTCCAGCACTTTACGGAGGATCTCAAATTGATTGGCTTTCAACACAAACCCCAAGAAAAAGAAAAACCAAGACTACCCTTTCATCAATCCTTACTGCTTCTACCATCAGATACTGATAGCCCTTTGCCAACTCAAAAATCATAACAGTCTACACTAATTACAACTTTAGTAATAGCTGTTACAACATCAATGCTTATTGCTGGAAGTTGTGCACCTCAGATGAATAAAACCTGACAAACCATTGTTCCCAGGATAAAAGACAAAGATTTCATTTGTCATTGAATTTTGTCATTGGAATAAAGGTAGTTAATAGTGTACAACGGAGATTAAACCACCGAACTTTTCCTATTCTCCAAATTATTTTGGTAGAGTGGATTGTAAGCATTGTCTAGTAGGATGGGAGATGCACGTAAAACTTGTTGATTACAATCTTGTGCGACCTGTGGAAGTTGAGATTTGAGCAACACTTTTCGGAAAATGGAGAATGACGACTTGTAGCTTGTCATAGACGAGGACATCATGCATTCATTTGTACAACTGAAACTCCATCCGATGGTAAAACTGAATGTTACGGTAAGAGGGTTCCATGCAATTCCGCTAATACTTGTTTTTGAATATTAGTTAAGGCTACCACCCAGACTTGCAGACGGTGAAGTGGTTAATAATGAGTTTATTTCATATCAAGTTTGCTTGTATAATGATACAAGAATCAGTAAATTGACACCCAGTAGACCAATGGTTCTCAAATCTTCTTATGTAACAGACAGGTAATTTTTTGGGGGGTGCCAGGGATCTCCACCTTTGTGGTTGTGGTGAAACCTTGGGAAGAGGGGGGAAGAGAGAGCTAGAGCTAATCCGTAACTGAAAACAATTTTTTTCACGATGTAGCATGTTTAATTATGAAAACGTTTCGGTTAAATCATTGAAAACTTTTCAAATCTAAGTTTGTTTAAAAAAAATGTTCTTTTTTCTTATTTTAAAAACATGCATGGCTAATGCAACAAGTGGGCTTGTTTATTTTTCGAAAGTTTGGCAATATGTGGCTTGATCGTGGACAATGCAATGCGAAGTACTACTATCCAATTTGTTTCTGTAGTTTGTCTTAATGACATGCGTGGCTGATAAACAAGTCTCGCAGGTTGATACATGCACATGTCCATTGAGACCTACAGGAGGACTCGACTTTGTTAACAAGCCTCAGCTTTATAATTTGTTGTCATTTTATGTGAGACTAGCGGAGTCGCTCGCTTCGCTCGCTCATTCCGCGTCGTCTCGCTCCCCTCCCCCTCCCCTCTCCCCCCCACGTCTTATTTAATTTGCAGTTCGGTCGGTAGATGGCATCGTATGTTCGCGCTGCTGGCCGTTGGGTTCCGGGCGCAGCTACTATCTCAGCGGGGCTTGGCTGCTACTCTTATAATTTGCCGATCCGTCGGTAGATGGCGGAGATGGCTTCGTATGCAGCTGCTGCGCTGCCGATGGCTGCTGCTTCTTTGGCTGCTGCCGATGGCTTCCTTGCGGATCTTGTGTAATTATATATATAGATTACAACTAATTAAAAACAAAGAAATATTTGAAATTTGTTTGTTTAAAATCATCCTGTAATGATATTTCTGCTGTTTTCGTCAATGCGAGGTTGTTCGCACGTGTGGCAGTATCGCCTGGCACAAGCTCGTGCTGCAACCATTTACTGCAGCGAGCTACTTTTCGTCTTTAGCGATTGTAATTTTTAGCGGTTTTCTTTCTACAATAATAGTAGCATTACTTTAATCCAGTGATTAAATTATAAAGCTGGGCGTTTACCCGATGTTGATGAAAATTGTAGTAGTGGGGATTTGTCTATTCGAGTGTTTACGGTAAATTCATGTTTTTGTCTGGGTGTTCGCCACGGACCAGCGCCTGACCTTTCACGGACTTGCGCCGGTTCCGTGGTCCACGCTTTGAGAACCGCTGCTGTAGACGATTAGTCTATTAAGTTTCGATGAATCTCATTTTATAACTAACAATGGGAATATAATTTTTAAAGAACCAATTTTGACTTTTGCTTTCCCTTGTTTTGTTTTGTTAAGAAAATGAGGCTGGAGTACTCTCACAGATTAAACAAAGACCCTCCTTATCAAGTTGTGGCATCCGAAGAGATTTTAATGACTTCAGGAGATTTACCATTGCTGGAAATGGAAAGTTGGGAAAAGCAGACTTTACTATATACGGTCGAACGTTTTGTACACGCTTGGATTGCATATTTTGTTGGAAAACTTGGTATTTTCCTAAATGCTTACTCAAAGTAACAGTCATTTTGACGTTTATAGTCTTAATCATTTTACTGGGCATAATAATAATAAGGTGAAATAAGGTGAAAACTAATGAAGCATGCAAAAATTAAAAACGCTAACCTGTAGGTACAAAAAATTCAAAAAATTCAAAAATTGCATGGCCAAAGGAAAGGTGGGAAAGAATTAGTAAAGGTGGGATAGGATCTCAACTGACTTACCACCAAGGTTAGACCTGGCAGGAGCACAAAGAGGAGCATCATTTAAGATGCGTGTAAAAGAATTTTTTTTTAATAAATAAAAAGGGAATATGAAGGCGGCAAGGTAAAACCTAATGCAAGATGCAAAAATTAAAAAAGCTAACCTATAGGTAAAAAAATTTAAAAAGTCGAGTGGAAAATAATAAGAATAAAGTATGTAAAAGAATGTAAAGATTTAGAAAGTCTTTATGTTCATAGAACGTCACATTAAAAATAAAGTAGTTTAAATTATATGATTCACCTAGCTGGAGTTAAAAAATCTCGAAGCACTCCACTAGAGGTTGTCAAAGCAAAGAGTCAAATGCAAAAAGTTGAACACAAAATTCTGGTCTTTTAAGAAATGGGGTTAAGTGGTTTGTGCTTAACCGCATGAACATAATTCACGGAAGGTACAATAAGTGTCTGCAGAGACAGGGAATTCCAAGCGGGGACCACTCGTACTGCAAAGAGGTATCCATGGCAGTCAAGTTTAGTAGTAGGAATGATGAGTTTGTAGGGGTGTTCACGAGTCCAAGTAAGTGGAGTAAGTTCAAAATGAGTAACTCAATGGGCGAAAACCCTGAAGAATTTTGAACGTCAAAATGAGGTTGGCCTTTAGTGACGGAGCGCCAAAGAGTCCAAGCCCAGTTGAGTAAGACACGAAAGGTATGCAGCGTGCCTCAAGCCTGGTAATGATTTGGTGAAGCGTCGCTGGATTTGATGGTCAGTATCCTTAAGAAGGCATGGGGACCAGACTGGGCTAGCATACTCTTATAATGGCTGAACATAAACCTTGTAGGCCCATAGCTTAGTATCCAAAAATCCAGAGGTAAAAATACTTAGACGATAGCTAAACGACGATTAGCATTCAGTACCACGTGTCGACAATGGACAGTCGATTTTAACCCCGAGTCAAACCAAACAGCAAGATCCTTTACCAAATTAACTTTAGGAAGAGAAATGCCATCCATTGAGTCAGTACACATCGGATTTTGGTTTCCAACGTGGAAGCTTTTACATTTAGCGATGGAGACAGGCAGTTGCCAATCTTTGGCGAAGCACGATATAAAGTCAATTTCACTTTGAATCAGAAAGTTGTCCTGTATGAGAATGACTGCAGAGTAAAGTTTGAGGTCGTCGGCAAACTTTTGCTGCTCCGCATTGTGAGATTTACAAGAAAGGTTGTTAAGAAAAAGAAAAAAAGGGCCTAGCACTGATCCTTGCGGGACCCCACTGACAGTATTCACTGCTGCAGAAATAGAATTACCAACTACAACTCTCATAGTGCAGCCAGCCTAAAAAGCTGCAGACCATGCTAAAATCTGTCCATCGAACCCACATAATTTTAAGTTTCAAGAGAAGCTTACTATGCACCACCGATTCGAAAGCTTTTTTGAAGTCAAAAAGACTTTCATCAGATGGTGCACCAACGTCTAAGGCTTCTGCCCATCTATTCAAGTCAAGTAAAAGCTGATGAGAAGCAGAACGGCCAGGCATAAAACCGAATTGATCATCTCCGATCAATTTGTATTTATTAGTGTAAATTAACGTCTGGTTCCAGATTATTCTCTGGGTATAACATAAGCAGTTGACCAAACCTTCGGAAGCTTACCAGAAGTTAAGGAAAGAATACAAATGTAAGCTAAAGGCTTGCAGATTTCATAACGGATTTATTTATAAAAATAAGCGGAGAACCCCTCGGGTACCACAGCATGGCTAGGCTTAAGGGATACAAGAACAGACAAAACAGCTTCTGAATTAAAGGCAACCCAGGTACAGGCATTCTGATTAAGTATATGAAAGTAATATTGTATTCCATTTGGCAAATTATTCGCTTTATCTTTTCGACTATTTATTTGATTTACTCTGGTGCCAAGCGAGGACTGAAGGGTTCAATGAATTTTGGCTACCTTTTTGGAGAACAAGTGAAGAATATAATCAAGACACACGCTAGTATGTTGCCCGCTAAGATAAAAAGACAACATCCAGATAAAATATAAATATGAGCATGGCGACCACTAAACACGTTGTGTCTTTACAGCAAAGTCAGTTAGGCTGTTTTCAGCCATCTGAGGATAAATATAACAATGCGACAGAAGAGGCTGAAATTTGTTGGATCGGGAGACTTTGGTCGCCTAACAACATATAAGTCATTGTTGTGACACAGCTTAATGTTTTCTTGTTGAAAAAACGATGTGAATAACGTTGACATTTGCCTAATTACTACGAACTACTGGTAACGCTTTTTTGTCACGAAAATAAATTCTTACATGTGGTGGATAAAGATGGTTCTTAGCTCATATTAAATAAATAAGGATGCAAAAAAAAATTTGGCATAACTCATTAATAACTTATAACTCATAACTCATTAGAGGGTTATTTAACTGAAGCAGTTGACAATAAAATATACCGAGCAAACTGTTAAACGTTAAATGTCATTAATCGTTACGCATGAAATTCTAGTACTCGAGACAATAATGGTGCAACATGTGCAACCCAACGCCAATCATAACACTCACCACAATTAATCTCTCTCAATACTGAAAACTAGCATTATCAGCTTCTTACGCAAGACTACACTTCGCTGCTAAATAGTTCACTATGATACTCGAGTAATGCTTGCGTTGATACATTTGGATGGATTAACAGTTGTCAGCTTGGAATTAAATTGAAGTATTGTGGATGAAAATCACAACAACACGGTGTAATTTTAGTTTTGCTACGGAGGTAAAGTTGCACAACCCGTGAGCGACTACGGCCACATGCAATGTAAGTTCAACACATACCTTTCAGGTGGTTGAAGCAGTAGAAAATCACGTCGACAGACTCCTTGGCTTGTTACTGTGGTGAAACCCATTTTCAGCATACGAGAATCTTGCTTACAAACTTGTAATGACGAAATATTACGGGCGCAAAGCAACAACATGCATGACGGTGTCCTTGCAGAGGCGTTAGCAGAATGGAGCTCTTACTGTTAAAGAAATAAGCCACGAAAAATTACGTGCGACTGATGTTTGCCAAAAAGATGAAAATACGGCAAATCACAGCCAATCAATGTGGATTAAGCAGAAAGAAACTGTTATAGTTACTGACAAGGCTCAGATGGTGTGACGTATGATAATTGGACTCGCACTGTGGGTTCTAACCTAGATCAATCATTGAGGCAACACTTGCATAAACTAGCAAATTGTGGACATGTTTTAATCGGTGCAAGCCTTTTTATAAAGAATTACAATCATGTGACTCGAGTCGTTACATGGTCAATACCGGTGTGGTTGTATATCAATATGTCAGTACTATGTATGACACTCCTATTGCTATGTAGTGAGTTAAGCTGAGATGGGTTTAACATAAAGGATGTAAGTATGGCTAACTATTGTCGTTCCACAAGTGACGATACAGCAATAAAACTGACGAATACAAAAGAGAGAAAAATCTAACTGGAAAAAAAATCATTATTATTTCCCTGTAGACATATTTTTTTCGGTTAGTTGCATTATAGCCTTAAGAAATTGTATTTTATTCATTTATTTCAGATGCACTTTCAAAGAGAATAGGCTATGCATTTGTGAAGGTTTGGACGAAAAATTGAAGAAAAAAAAACACTTATAAAGAAAGTCGGAAAATGTACGACTTCCTTGAAATTTCTGGATCCTTTTGAATTTTCATCCTGCAGAAGTAGAATTGTGCGGAATCTTGGCTTTAAGGCTTTAGAATAACTTGCAATTTTTTACAACTACAATGGAGACATCGGTCTGCTGACTTTAACTTTAGAATTTGACTTTCAGAATTGGTTTTGACAGCATTTCTGATGTATATTTGCTATGACTAGCAGCTGCTAATCTTGTGCTCCACATCACGCATGCTGACACTCTCGGCCATGAAATACATATAAAGAACATAGAATTAAAATTGGAGAATCAATTTTCGTCATGGGTAACAATATACAAATACATTTTTGCCAGCATGGTACAAGTTAAAATGATCCAGTCAATCCTACATACGATTAACGTGTTACAATACATGGTGCAAGCCTATCTCACGATTTAAAACCCAGCCCTCAGTTGGACTGATGATCAATGAAGGATTCAACTACGAAGAAACAGCTTCGCCCATGCTGTGTTGTGTTAATATTTAGTGCGTTGTTATAAATTTAACTTATCGGATGCTTTTCTTACTCGCTTAGGGCAACCCGAAACTGAAGTAGGCTTATACTCTTCGGATTCACTCATAGGTGATTTTATAGCCTTACTCTTTCCCATTCTCATCTCAGTGGGCTCTGCATTTGCTATAGGCGGATACTGCCTAACAAATACAGGGGGCTCGCCACCTGCTGCATCGCAAATTCCCCAAAACAGGGTGCTGAAGTCTTGAAGCATGGTACGATTACAACGTCATCAGACGCAACCACTGAGGCTTGTTCAGGGAATAATCCCTTTACTGCACTGCTACCTGGCTTCGGTGTTTGGATTCGACTAGGAGCATCTGATGTTAACTCCTCATTTGGTGTTTTCTTGGGGGTCAAAATATCTGGCCTACATGATTGGCCAATGCTTCTTCTCTTAGAATTAGCATTCGGCAAATTAGTCTCGTGATTTCCCTGTACGTGACGCTGACTGCCGAAAGAATACCGTTTTTTTATTTTTAACGTGTTGTTGCTCATTACCGCAGTTTTTATTTAGTGTGAAATTTATTGGTTTTGACGATGGAATTACCGGCTGTTGAGCTGAACTAACAGTCTCTTCATTCTCATGTAATCGTATGTGATCACGGTGATTATGAATTTCTGTGTTGTTTCCAGTAAGTACTGAATAAATTTGGTGCGACAGTACTTTAGATATTGTGCCGGGCAGCCATAGTTTATCGGAAGTTTTGCTAAAGTTACGATACCAAATAGGGGTATTTATTTGATATTGCGTAACGTGCGGTGCTGTGTGCCCTGAATTTGTTTAAGATGTTGGCGTTTTACAACTGAAGTAGGATCCGACAATAACAGATCTAGCCGTGACTTTAATTCACAATTGAAATATGATGTACCAGCTGTTGCTTAAGTAGTAGAACTAAGCATGATTCGTGATGATAACAAATATGCATTTACACTTTCCTGGATTCCAGAATCATCATGCCGAGCAGCCTTGTACACGCATTTGAAATTCCGGACATAAATTTCAGCTAACCAGTTGGCCCACGGGAAAATGCAGGCCCTGTCAGGTGTTGTATACCACTTAGTTTTAACCAGTTTTGGAACTCTAACGACGTCCACTGAGATCCATTGTCCGTGACAAGACAGGCCATTAAGCCATATTTGGCAATGTGGGTATTGAAAATTTCAATAACTTTCGCCGAATTTAGTACGCCGTGTGTACATACACTTCACAAACACTGACTTTAGCAAACTTTGGACGAACAGATGCTGGAAAATACTAGCGTTCGTCGTCTTCCAGCCTTTTTAAGCTGTTTAGTTCTTGTCTACCTACAT
Source organism: Lithobius niger (assembly GCA_023313725.1). Classification (NCBI taxonomy): domain Eukaryota; kingdom Metazoa; phylum Arthropoda; class Chilopoda; order Lithobiomorpha; family Lithobiidae; genus Lithobius; species Lithobius niger. Next base: position 78,036 of record JAHWFP010022473.1, on the reverse strand, counting down.
CATCATCACATCTGCTGTCGTCTGCTTCCAGAGCCAATGGAACGTACTAAATTCAACATAATGTTTTCCTAAGTTCAAAGTGATTTGCCGCACAGTTTCTTTAACTTTAGCTGAAGTAGTAGTCTTCATTTTGTGCATAAATGGAATTTTACTGTAGGCATCTGCCATTATCAAAAACATGAAGTTATCCAATTGGCCTAAGATTATGGCAGAATTATGGCTCTGTAACCCCAAAATAAAGCGTCAGATTTAACAGTGATTTCGTTGCGACGTGTGAAGTAAGGTTGTAAATCTGGGTCATCGCAAGTTACCGGCCAGCCATGGTGTATGTAACGATATACCTAGCAAAGAATTCGGGCCTTGCGACTCTCAGCTACTAGTGCTTTGTTTTGAACTGGAAGATCCGAAATTGTTTCTAACGCTAATACATTATATTGAGCCTCTGCCTCCTCAAAGTCATCATTATGAGCCTTGACATTGCATCGGTGGTTAAATTAATTTTCCTGGTATAAGCTGAAAGTCATAAGTGTAACCATTTAACGTGACTGTCCAGCACTGCAACCATTTCCGGGACTCCTTTTTAGAGCCATAAATCCACATCAGAGCTTTTTGGTCAGACTGTAGTATGTATTTCCGACCATAGACTTACTCATGGAATCTTTTTACTCCCCAGGCCACGCTTAGGGCTTCTCTGTCGAAATGACTGTAGGCCTGTTCTGTTTTTGTGATTTTACGTGAAGCAAAAGCAATGGGGCGTGACTTACCATTAGGCATGATAGGCATCAGGCTTGAACCTATGCCGTAGGGGGAAAGCATCACAAACTAATGTTAGCTTTAGTTTTGGATCGTAATGTACTAAGACATTTGACTAAACAAAAAGTTCTTTAACTTTATCAACTGCATGGTCACATTCTGCCCCCATACCCATTTTACTTTAGGGCTTAACAGCCGGGTAACTGGAGCCAAAATGTGTGCCAAGTTAGGTAGATATTTTGAATAATGGTTTACAAATCATAAGAAATTTTGTAATTTACCTATATTAGTTGGATTTAGGGCTTTTGTCACCGCTTCAATCGCCTCAGGCAGTGTACGTAAGCTTTCAGCATTTACCATGTGTCCTAAATATTTGAACTCAGGTCGCGACAGTTTGCAATTATGGATTCCAAGTTTTGCCCCAGCGACTTGTAAAGCTGTTAACAAATGGTTTAACGGCTCGTCGTGTTTAGCACTTTTGCCACTTACGAGAATGTCATCATAAAATGGCAAACACTTCGGAATTTTGCTCGTAATTTTGGTAATTACTCTCTGAAAAATTCTCAGACTCTAAGCCATCGAAAAAATTCTAGAGGCATGTTAATTGTCAATGCCGCCTGTGACTGTGGGTGAAACTCATTTTGCAGAAATGTGTCCTTAAGATTGATAAGGCTGAAGTGTCACTACCTGCTAACTCACTAAAAAGTTCTGCAGCTGTTGGTACGGGATAGTGGTCGACTTCGAGTTGGGGGTTCACAGTAGTCTTATAATCACCAACCATTATTACTTCGCCGCTAGATTATGAACCACTACTATCATAGTCGCCCACTCTGACGTATCTACTGGTTCCAGGATACCCACGCTCACCAGGCATGTGATTTTCCTGGTTTACTTTTTTTTTCAAGGCTAATGGAACAGGATGTACTCATCTGTATACAGGTGTGACATCTGCTTTGAGTTGAATTTTGGCCTTTTAGCCTTTAAATTTACCAATGCCAGGACTGAACAACTCAGGGAACCCATTTTCGATTTCATTAGTGTCAACTATTGGATGTGAAATTTTATTTTTTTTAACACTTTTAACTTGGGTTTGAAGGTCGTATTAAGAATCGTAGTTAATCCGAAAAATAGACAGCCAATCCTTACCAAGCAAAGCTGGCTTATAGTGCTTTGCATAGTGTCTAAATACTCATTATGACCGTTTATAGTAAGGTTCAGGTTAACAGTATACATTGCCCTTTCTTCACCTTCAGTATAAGAATGAATGGTGTTCTGACTAAGTTGAAATGGACAATTAGAAAAGTATTTGTTATATCACTCCAGAGGGATCACTGTTCCGTCTGCTCTGGAATCGAGTTCTATTCGTAAATCAACTACGTTTAAATAAACAGGGACATTCCATTTACAAATCTTGCGAAAATTAACAATCAAGATTTTATTGTAGCTAAGGGAATTGAAAGTTCGTTGTCTGCACTATACATTTCCACTGTATTGTTTTCGACTTGATAGTCATCCTTAGATTCGGGCTGTTATCAGAATCCACGTCACTGTCTGAATTTCTAACTACCTTCACCTTCACCTTCTTTTGTAGCTGTATTTAACTTTACTTTTAGCTTTATGGGTAAAACTCTGGTTGGGTTTAGAGTATTCTCTAGGTTTAGGAGATTTAGTGCTTCAGCTATTTTTCCTACAAAGCAGCCTTCAGGTAACCTTGCGTGTGGCAACGGCCACAAACGTAGTCTTTAAATTTGCTACGGGATTTTACGTGACCGTTTCTGCTGCAGCAAAAACAAATTAAATCTATAGCAGATTTAGCCCGAAAATTTGCGTTTGGTTTTCTAAGTGACATAATTAATAGTCTTGGAAGCTGATCTAATTTCAGCTTGTTAGAGCTCAGCTGATTCTAAGGATAACGCTAGTGAAACAGTTGCTTTTAAATCAAGCGTATATTTCACTAATTCTCCTCTGGATCCAGTCAGAACGGACCCCGCCCACCAGTTTATGCCTAATCATCTCATTATTTATTTAAGGTATCTTGTCAAAATCGCAATGCTTCGTTAGCATTTTTAAAGCTGCGTTGTACTCATTTATAGATTCATCAGCTTCAGAACGCTATGAAAAAATTTAAATTTAGTCGTTCAGACACAACTGATGGTAGAGGCTCAATATCGTCCAAAATAGTTTTGATTTATACATCATGAATTAATGCACTAGGAAGTGTATGAGAAATGATGTTAATAATCCTATCAAACATAGTTCGGCCGACTGAGGCCATTAACATATCAATTTTATCAGTGTCTGCTACCTTTTCAGCTTTAAAAAAGTAATCTATTCAGTTGGAGTATTTCTCCCATGTATCCGTTTCTGAATCAAACTCAGAATATAAACCTGACGATTTCCCTGTCATGTCGGAATCGGAATTGCTCAAGTTAGGAATATTCGAAACTACCCCTATATTTGCAACACCATTCACTGCATTTGCAACAACAACATCTGCATTAGAAATTGAGGTGGCCACTGCAGGTTGTACAGAAACAACACCCGTCACTGTTTTATTATTATTTTATTATTATTATATAAGAATTTTTTATGTAAAATCCTAAACAAGGTGCCCAGGGCTGGCTCTCTTTAGGTGTGTGCTCATCAAGCACCTGGCACCAGACGAATTTAGTAGTGTAAGATCAGTATCGTTATAGGTACTTTTTATGCTGTGTATTGAATTGATAGTATTGTATGTGAGCATTCGTTGACATTGGTTGCGCAGAGTTTTTCTAGGACTTATCGTGGACAGTTTTTCTGGCTGGAGGATTTGGAACTACCTTACTGGGTGTTTGGTGGTGGCTCACAATGTGAAATCATTTAAGGCTTAGCTGTCAGCTGTAAACGAATAGCTTTCATCTTTTACAGATGAGAGCTGGGCACGTATCAGTCACCAGTTGTGGCCTTCCGTGTCCTGTCGTGTTTATTTTTGGCGATTAATATATTATGCTGATGATGCTTAATTTTTTTTTCAGGATGGATGAAAGGGAATTAAAACATCAGCTGACACATTATTGCTATGAAAGTGATCACACAGGCGTACTGTTTTTTACAAAAAACTATGTAAAAATGTGTCCAGGCAAAACCTTAGAGATCCCAAGCCTTCACGAACTCAAACGCAATATTGGATGCAAATTAGAAAGTCCAGTCTTTCTCCTCTTACTTACTACTGTATTGTCAACATCTGCTACACTGTGCATTTAGGAATGTACTAGAAAAATTCTGTGTGTAAACTCCTTTCATTTGGATAGGACACAGATGGTGGTTTCCTTTTTTTCTGCACAGCAAGAATAAATGGTCTGTGATTCTAAAAAAAAAATTGCCAGTCAGAAGATATCTGCCAGCAACAGCTCCTTCGTATCATCATCAGGCAACTTTACAATTATGTAAAACTTGGTTGGTAATGGGGTTCGATCTGGCATTCACAGGGCTGCAAGCCCACCACTCTGGCCACTGGGGTGTCCTTGTGCATATTTTTCGGGTTCCAGAGTTACAAAATTCGTGGTGCTAATTATAGGGAGTGGAAGAAAAAATCCCTAAAATAACTTTCAATGGCAAATTTGGAGTCATTTGGGCACCGGGCAGTTTTACCCTAATTTTGGCATGCTGATTTAGAATGTTCCGGGTACCAAGTCGAATTTCTCCTCCTAAACCAGGAATTCAAGATGTCCAAAAATAGCGACCAAAAAACCCAGTTTTTTGCTGCTAACGGCTAAACCGTCAAATCAAGCAAAAATAAACCAGTTTCCAATTGTGTTTAGAATTTAATTTCCTTCAGAAAAGGTTCTATTCATATTTTTCGTAAAATTAACCCTTCTGGCCAAAATTCGTCATTTAAGTTTTATTAGGCCATTAATGAATGCTATACATACAACAGCACATATGTGTATTATAATTCCTGACTTTAAACAGCTGCAATGTTAGTTTTATTAGAGATCCACAAACATAATTGTGCTTAAATGAAACGATTTATTTTTAATTAGGAGCTAAGCTACGGTAGTTTATCTACGTTGTATCGCTTTGATTTTTGCATCGTTTTACGATAAGTTCCATCTTTAAACTGCTGCAGTAGTCGTTCTATATTAGGTAAATGGATGTAATTAGGCTTAGATGAACGATGATGATGTATAATTTTTTATCAAGTTTAATTAAAACGATTTATTTTAATTAGAATTATTTTAAAACAATTTATTTTAATTAGGAGCTAAGCTACAATTTATCTACGTTGTAGCGCTTTGATTTTTGCCTCGTTTTATGATAAGTTCCATCTTTATACTGCTGCAGTAGTCGTTCCAAATTAGATAAATGGATGGAAATTCGATTAAATGAAATATGAAGATATATATTTTCTTACAAGGGTAATTTATTTTAATTAGGAGCTAAGCTATAGCAGTTTACCTACATTGTAACACTTTGCTTTGTGGGTAGTTTTACGACAAATTCAGGCTTTAAACTACTGCAGCATAATGTAAAACTAAATAAAATAAAACTAATTTAATGTCAATGTAAAGTATCACAAATTTGGGGACGGAACCATATGGAGGGAGGGAGGAGAAGATGGGGATCGTAGATTCTTGGGACTTTACTGAAACAAAGATTACGTCGCCATTTACTACAAGTAATAAATGAGTCTGACTAAACATTAATGACGGATCCTAGTAGACATCAAAACAAGAAAAAAGGTCGTAGTGTGGAAAGCAACCTTTCCGTGCAACAGTCCTCTTCAGTAAATTTCACTGTCCAGCTTTTCTGCAGTGCCCCAAAATGATTACTAACACGGTAGGCCCACTTCGTGGCTACCCAGCATCAACAGCACGTACAGTTGCGTTTGTTTTGGTCTGTTTTAAAATAAAACAGCCATTTCTTTCGACGAACCAGGCTGAAAGTACAAAGCCAATGTCTTGCTCCCGTATCAATTCTGCAACTATTATGAACCATGAGCTGTTGCTGGCAGCTGAGGACATTCTGAGGTCATTCGCGTGACGAATACTGTTCAACAACGATTAGTTGGTAATTTTTCCCTTTCTTTTGTGGACCCAGAACACATTATATTAAAATGGAACACATTGGCGTTCTTCAGAACTCTTTATCCTGTTGAAGCGAAGCAAACACCAACCTACTTCTTTCTCACTTCTGAAATGAAAACGATGCCTAATTGGTATTGGTACCCCCAAGACCACCCGTTTACTCAGATTCGAATAAGCAGGTCCTGGGAAAGATGAAAAACGAGATGGGTGGCATACCCAACCAAGAGTTCGTCGGACTGCGAGCAAAGATGTACGCGATCAAAACGTGGAGAAAAAAGACCATTAAAAAGGCCAAAGGAATCTAGAGATAGTTCGTTAAGAAGCTCCTGTCCTTCGACGATTACAAAACTGCCTTGAAATCGACGACACCGGCGCAAAAGGGTACTTAGGCGAAAATCTCCAGCATCGGACACCCTACGGTGAGGGTTTCAAAATCCCTCCTCTCTCCGTACGACGGCAAAAGGTCCATCTTACAAAATGGCGAAGACACCCAAGCTATCGGCCACTATGACTCGGGCGTGTGGAAAGAGTACGAGGACGACTTTGACTCGGACGTCGACGTGATGAGCGATGAGGATGGAGAGGAAAAGGAGAGTTTAGTGCTCAAACTGCAGGAAGAAGTTGGAAGAAAAAGAGAAAGTGGCTTTGAGAATCCCTTTACTGGAGAATCGTCGCAGGAGACTGGAGGATCCTTCCGCATGGGAGGAGAAGCGCAAAATGAAAACTGGAACAGGAAAGACGGGACTCGTTATACCCGGAGCTGAAAAAAGAGAGATTGAAGCAAGATGCCGCTGGTAAGAGTGAAGCTCGAGTTGGAGAAACCAAAGAGCAGAGAAAAGAGAGATTAGCAAAAAAAGCTGCTTATAACAGCAAAGCGCACGCTCAAGAAGCTGAAGAGCAGAGAAAAGAGAGATTGAAGAAAAAAGATGCTTCTATGAGCAAAGCTCGAGCTCAAGAAACCGAGGCGCAGAGAAAAGAGAGATTAGCAAAATATGCTGCAGCTACAAGAAAACGTCAACAAAACGAGACGGAGGATGAAAAGAAAGAAAGATTGACGAAAAGACGAGTGCGGAGCGGAATTAAATGAGCTTGAATACCATGTGGATATAGGTCTTCTCAGGAAGGGAAACCACATGTAAATAAAAAAAAACCACTCATGTGGATATATCCCTAGTACAGATCTACTGGGAAACGGCATCTAAATTCCAAAAACGAGCCTTGTACCTACATCCGTGATGGTATGAAAACCGGCACTTGCGTCAAGCTCAATACGTGAAAGTTCATAAAAGACTTTTAGGGTATCCGATTTGAGGACCCTCTAATGTCACTATTCATCACGTGCTGTAAAGCACTCGTGAGTGTTCTTACAATGTGAAAGCTCATAATGCATATGCACTCCTGAGACCCTCGAATGTTGTTAATTCGTCATTCTTGTGAATGTAGTTAACAATTCGTCATTCTCATAATGTGAATGCTTTTTTGAGCACCCGCACTACCCCCTCCTCCCCCTCCAGTTTCGGGAACACCCCAAAGATTGGCAATTCGCCATTTGCACGCTTCGAAGTATTTTTTAGAGTTCTCAAATGCTAATGCTCAAAGAGCACTCGCACGACCCCTCCAGTTTTGGGAACCCCCCTCCCAATTTTGGTACCCCCCATACTATTGATAATTCGTCATTTTCACCCTCTGAAGTATTTTAGAGTTATCACAATGTGAAAGCTCACGAAGCACTCGCACTACCCCTCCAGTTTTGAGACCCCCCTACCAATTTTGGTACCTACGTATTGTTACTAATTCGTCATTTTCACGCTCCAAAGGCTTTTGAGAGTTCTTGCAGCACGAATGCCCCAAAAGCATTAGCACTACCCCACACCATGACGGTCACGTGACTTTCCCTCACGGAGGTAGACGCATTTAGTTAGCAATAAGACTCATGTAGCAAAAGGACATTTTTGGTAGCAAATTAAGGACACAGAGGTAGCAAAAGGACAAATTTTGGTAGCAAAAGGCACTTTCCCGTGGGTGACCTCGACCCACTTTGACCTCGACCCAATGACCCTGTGACCCATCTTGGCTATAGCCGTTCTTCCAGTATGTAAAAAGATAACAAAAAGCACTTCCCACCCTCCTCCAGATCGACGAAATCTAAAAAAGTGGGGGATGACCCGTGACCCAGCTTGGCTATGGCCACACTTCCAGTTTTCACGGGTGCTGCCATCTTGGATGACGTCATTTCTGATTCACATGGGTGCCGCCATTTTGGATGCCTTCACTTCCAGTTTGCATGGGCGCTGCCATCTTGAATGACGTCAGTTCCGGTTTACATGGCTGCCGCTATCTTGGATCACGTGACCGAAAGTGACATCACGGGGTTGGGGGGAGGGGTGTCCGTGCCATATCGTAAATGCCCCATACTGCCCAAAAGCAAGTTTCTTTCCCCTTGCCCCCTACTGCCCAGAAGCAAGTTTCTTTCCCCTTGTGCATGTTTGTACCATTAGGTAACCACTGAGATAGGATGAACAGCTGCTAACCACAGCTGGAACTTGTAGTCATGGTTCTGCCCTGGTAGTACAGCAGGTAGAGTGCCCATTATTAAGAGGGAAGTCCTAGATTCGAGTCCCAGTCAGGGCAGTTGTCTTCTTTCTTTCGAATTCTCGCAAGGCCAATCTTTAATACAGACTGATTGCTTCGTTAAGCCTATTAGATGAGTACATATTGATAACTCCAAATATTTACATCTAGAATCTATATGCTGGGTCGTTTTGCATTTCCAATGTTTTTGATTAGGTATCACATACAGTATAACTATAGTCCAATAAACCGGGGTGAATAGAGAGACCCATCGTCAGGTTACACAATATAATGAAGTGAGACATTATATCCAAACTATCTTTAAAGACTAACATAAAATGGAAGTAATATACTTCATCTGGTTCAGGTTCTAACAAACCATGTAAGCACTACTGGGAGAATTAAAACTTACATTTAACACCTTTCTCCATTGAGTATCCACACAGCTGTCAGGAGTGTAACGATTGCCAACATACACAAATAAATTATGCTTTTTTTCTTAGACCTCTTCTCTGGGGAAGGTTTTCAGGTACACTGTAAACGAAGATGGTTAAATACGAAGTTTACAAGCAACCACGTTTTATCTATGCATAAAATAAAACCAGAAAAGAATTTATTGAATTTAGCTTAATCTTTATTGTTTTAGAGTATTCAGTTGTATTTCAAGTACTAATATGAATGATTTAAGTGGAGCAGCTACACCATTTAAACAAAAAACAATAGCCTACACATGAAATGTAAACTGGCAAAGCTCTAGCTGTAATCCAATATATATGAAACAAAACCTCATAGTTTAACAGCAGCAGTTGATATGAAATCTTTCAAGCACTGACTTTGCTGAGCTGTAACTACCTTTAGGTAATTTTGCCACACTGTGTGCAGAGCAAGAAGCCAACAGTTGTCTTTCAGATTTTTTCTGCAGTAAGTAACAGGTGGGATTCATAATAATTGTGTCGTTATACTTCCTGTACTAGAGCAGAATCTCAACTTATTTTAGTTTTTAATAGTACTAACTGCTCTTTCCCGTTATTTAATTCTAAAATTCTTTGTACAATGATTATTTTCATTTTTCTTTTATTCTGAACGAAAACAAAATGCAAATAAGCATTATAAAAAGAAACTACATCATCAAACATCATTACACAAAGTTGTGAAAGCTAATTTTCCCCATTGATTTGATCTATGTGGTAGAAACTTAAATATTGTTTCTTTATAGTTAACTCATAACCGCCTAGATACGAACGTACGTCTTCAACGTATAACAACGAAAAACTAAGTCCCAGCGCGAGCTTTGTGAGGGGGTCTTGGGGACCCCGAGCAAAGCGGGCAGTCACAGCCCAGTGGTCAGCGTCGTCGGCTCCAAACCAAGAGAATGCAGTTCGAATCCGAGAACCGACCCGAGTCCCATATGGACTCTAAAAAAAGAGTCTGAAAGTTTTTTCAGGGGGTTGTGGGTTATTGGTTGCAATCAAGTGTTTTCTCAACCCTCAGCTATGTAGACTTATAAATAAAATGTACTGTGTTTATGTGTGCAGTGTGGCTGTGTGTGTGCATGTACTTGTGTGAGACTGGGTGTCTATGATAACGTTGAGCACCTCCCTCGTTTTTTTTTATCCAATAGAAAAGGGGTATTCTTTGTGCATCAGCCAATCACAGCCCACTTATTCTAATAAGTGCTGTGATTGTCTACCAAGCGAGTGATTAATAAGTTATAAGCAGCTCTTGTGCAAAGCGATAAGCAGGAATCAAAAAATAGTTGGCAACACTCTAACCAGAGTCGCACACTTAAACATGCTACAAAATCTTAGTTAATTGCTTATTAAAGAATGAGAAGATAAACTAGGTAAGTGAGATCGGTTTAAGTTGGATTAAGTTTGATTAACGTTCGAGGGGACATTATTTGCAAAAATGACTTCTGGTTCTGAAACCTGTTAACTAGTGAAAAACGATAAATCAGAAGATAAAATTAATCATTAAGCCCGACTCGTTTATTGCTGCTGTTGGTAAAGCATTACAACATTAATAAATAAAAACGGAACGTTAAATGTTTAGAGTAAGGGTCTAAAAGTCAAAACCTAGAAGGAACACGGACAAGCTTTGACAGTCAGGGTCTAGGTGTAAAAATTTGTAAGAGCCTGGTAAGCATTAGACCCTTACTACCCGTTGGTTAGCTTAGTTTTAGTCTATTGGACAAAACGTGTGTATGAACGGTTATAGCAGGCTTTCTTTGTTCTTAGAATATTGTTATGGAACTTTAAGAACATAATTTTCTTGTGAAGTTTGGCATTTTGTCTTTTGATGCTTTAGAATTTTTTGTTAAATTTCGTAGATTTACGGTAGAGGATAACCAGTAATGCTCTCTGCTGCGAATACCCTGCCATGTTACTAAATCGAAAAATAATTTTCAACATTAAGCAAAGCAGCCAACGTATACCATACTACCACTGGATCATCACATGGGTCATTGTAGGAGGATTTCCAGTTTTTCCTGACCTCCGGATAGTAAGGGTCTAATGCTTACCAGCCTCTTACAAAATTTTAAACCTAGACCCTGACTGTCAAAGCTTGTCCGTGTTCCTTTTAGGTTTTGACTTTTAGACCCTTACTCTAAACATTTAACGTTCCGTTTTTGTTTATTAATTCGTGTTACTTTTAGAATTGCAGCTAAACTGTAAAACAGTGCAGTTGACGGTGAAAATAGAGAGTTTAGCACAGAGACCCTAGGCTGACTCTTACAGTGTTAATAATAGAAAAAATCCTTTAATCTTCAGTCTTGCAGCCAGCGTTTGCTAATTGGCATTGTTGCATAATAACAATGTTTAAAACAATGTAAAACAATCAATCTGGTCGTTTAGAGCTCCATAACCCCTGAACCACTTGACCAATTAGAAAATGCCTTATGGAAAGGGCACCTCTACAGAGCAATACCTGTAAAATGAGCTAAGAACCAGCTTCATAGGACAAATAGTTTGACCTGTAGAGAGGACAGACGAAAGGTACATCCCCAGAACAAGAACTAGAAGTTGTCTATTTGGCTCCTCTCTGTATTTTGGGTTTGGCTCGACCGAATTTCACAATTTTTGAACTGCAGACAGGCCTTGACTAGTCAAGGCTACATTCCAAATTTGGTTTAAAGATGTTTACTTTTGACGGAGTTATAAGCTCTCAAAGTTGAAAGTTTAACACAGAGATCCTAGGTCGACCCTTACTAACACTGGGTATCGCCAGTGTTAATAATATTAATAAACAAAAACGGAACGTTAAATGTTTAGAGTAAGGATCTAAAAGTCAAAACCTAGAAGGAACACGGACAAGCTTTGACAGTTAGGGTCTAGGTGTAAAATTTTGTCAGTATGAGGCTGGAAAGCATTAGACCCTTACTACCCGATGGTTAGATTAGTTCTAGTCTCTTCGGACTGAACGTGTGTACGAACGGTTGTAGCAGGTTTTCTTTGTTCTTAGAATATTGTTTTGGAACTTCAATAACACAATTTTCTTGTGAAGTTTGGCATTTTGTCTTTTGATGCTTTAGAATTTTTATTATATTTCGTAGATTTATGGTAGAGGATTACCATAATGCTGTTTGCTACGAATATGCTGGCATGTTACCAAATTGAAAAATAATTTTCAACGTAAAGCAAAGCAGGAAACGTATAACCATACTACCACTTGATCATCACATGGGTCATTGTAGGATGATTTCCAGTTTTTCGTGAAAATGTATTTATTGCTGACCACCGGGTAGTAAGGGTCTAATGCTTTCCAGCCTCTTACTGACAAAATTGTACACCTAGACCCTAACTGTCAAAGCTTGTCCGTGTTCCTTCTAGGTTTTGACTTTTAGATCCTTACTCTAAACATTTAACGTTCCGTTTTTGTTTATTAATTCGTGTTACTTTTAGAATTGCAGCTAAACTGTAAAACAGTGCAGTTGGCAGTCACAGCTGATAGTTTAACACAAGAGACCCTAGGCTGACCCACACTAATCTAGCTATCGCCAATGTTAACAATAGAAACAAATCCTTTAATCTTCAGTCTATGTCTCGCAGCTGATGTTTGCTAATTGGTATTGTTGCATAATAACAATGTTTAAAACAATGTAAAACAATCAATCTGGTGGTTTAGAGCTCCGTAACCCCTGAACCACTTGACCAATTAGAAAAGGCCTTATGAAAAGGGCACATCTACACAGCAATACCTGTAAAATGAGCTAAGAACCAGCTTTATAGGACAAATGGTTTGACCTGTAGAGAGGACAGACGAAAGTATCCCCAGAACAACAACAACAACAAGCTGAACAAGAAGTTGTCTATTTGGCCCTTGTCTGCATCTCGGGTTTGGCTGGACCGAATTTCACAATTTTTGGACTGCAGACAGGCCTTTACTAGTCAAGGCTAGATTCCAAATTTGGTTTAAATATGTTTACTTTTGACGGAGTTATAAGCTCTCAAAGTTGAGAGTTTAACACAGAGGTCCTGGTCGACCCTTACTAACACTGGCTGTCGCCAGTGTTAATACGTCACAAGAGCTGTACAAAGTACTTTCACATCAGCAGTTCATCTTCTAACAATGCGTGGATTCCAACAGTGCAGTAGCAAAGAGATTTGTCTTAAATGAATACAAATAAATAACGAATATGGATTTAAAAACGTAATCTAGACACACGCAAGTGTGTCGCCGCCAAGTAACAGTAGATCATCCCATTGTAAACATCCGATTGTTAAAAATTGATTGTTAATGATAAAAAGGCGGCTCACTAGCAGACATGTGTCTGTTAACTGTAAGCAACTGAAAGCATATTTTGGCATGTTGAGGATAAATCCCAATGCGACAGAAATGTTTCAAATTGTGGAAAATGTAAGGGGAAGGGTCAGAGATTAAGAAAAACTAAAATTTAAAGGATGAGTGTCCACCAATCATAGAGAAAAAGATGCGTTAATAAGGTTGTTTTTATGTTACTGTCTAGCTAGCTAGCTAGCTAGCTGGCCAGCTAGCTAATAAGATTTTTCCCATGTAAAGTCCCATAGACTTTTTGCTCATGGCTACCGCAAAATTGCGAAGGCCTACGTACCTGAATTTTTGCACACGGATGCATGGTGATCTGAGGATGGTCCTTTTGTTGGTTTGGGGGTTGTAGGGGTCAGGACAAATGCGTGGGAGGGTTTTGAAATTTGCCACCGGCGAATTTAAATTTTGTTTCTTTTCCAAGTTGCAACCAAAGATTTTAAGCAAGAATGGCTTGAACAATCAAGACTGGTCCTTAGATTTATTGTAAAAGCTTGGACGAACTAAAAACTGAACTGTAACGAAGGACAAAATAAATAAACATAACGTTGCCGTGGATTGCGTAAGAATAAAGGGATGCACGTTAGATGATGGTTACGCAACAATACGAGCATACACGAGCTAATGGGTTTTTTTGTTAATAACCCCCCAAAAAAAGGCTTCGCGTTCTGCTGTTTTAGTAACAGCGACCTTCGGGGGTTTCTGCATGACTAAATATGAACGAAGTCTTGAAAAATTAAGGGGAAGTTGCAGGGATAAACAAAACAACTGAAGGGGATGCGCTGATTGAGTGAGCGAAGCGAACGAAATCAGCAATTGTTAGTTAGTATGTGCAAAAGTGAGATTGAAGCATCCTAAACAGACGGTGTAACCTTATGTACGTTCACAGTCATGTGAAAGTTGTGATATCCACCCAAAACCAAAATTGGTAGAAAAACCCGCCAAGTTTTCAAAAACGGTCGGCCTTTGAAGGTAGTGATATCATTCCACCAGGGAAAGGCCACCAAGGTTAATCCTATTAGCCAAGTTAATCGCACTGAATAATACTTTGGACGTTAAATGAAAACTTGAAGATTGCTACCGCTAGTACTAGTGGAATGATATCACTACCTTCAAAGGCCGACCGTTTTTGGAAACTTGGCGGGTTTTTCTACCATTTTTGGTTTTGGGTGGATAGTAATTTAACTACTGCATAAACATTTAGGATAATTTTACTAAAATGTAAATTAAAGATTTTCAGTGACACTGGTACTGACTAATTTACAATAACGAAAATTTATTATTTACTATTTATTTGTAGTGCATTTGATGTTATTGGACTAGTTTTATTAGCCGAGTATAAAGGTTAATGCAAAAGTTTGGCGAAGTCTACTGCCATTCCAAATTTACTTAGAGAACCACGAAAATGTGCATACATATACTTTGGGTCGGGGTACACGCAGTGATGCTAGTTTAAATGACCTTGGAATGGTCCTTCAAACTCATCACTGTACTAATAAGCTATAAGCTTTGAACTACACGTCTTAGCATAGTGGTGTAAATTGGAAAGTTGTAGAGAATTGTAAGCCAATGCAAAATCAGAATGCAAAAACAGAATGAAAATTGAACCATTAGGGTATTCAGACATATTAGTCTTAACAGCTTCACTGGATGACTTCAGAGTGTCCGGAAGACAGCGCGCTGTACCAAACTAAAGTATTGCAGCAGTATGGTATACAGAAAGTGGTTTTCTTTTCTGTACAGAAACGTGTAGTGTGTACGTATTCCACAAAATTGGAAAGTGATTTCCTGAAGCATGCTTACCGTCAGTTGCATGTGGGGGAGGGGGTGGGACTGAAAATATTTCCTTGTGTGAGGAAGGGAAAGGGAAGACAGTCTAATAGCTTTAGGTGATATTGTTTTATTTAAATCAAAGGGAATTATTTAAGTTGCTTCGTTTTATTATCAGTCGTGCCAAGCATGTACTGTCGGAGGGGAAGTATTTGTCCAAATGAGTGTTGCATGTTCACTTCCTTCATATCATGCAGCAACCTTTCCAACTTCTCCCCGTCCCCCCCCCCTCCCCCACGTGTGGAACTTAATGTAAACTACTTTCTAACTTCATGAAAAACGCACCACACGTTTGTGGATAGGAACATAAAAATCTCTTGTATCCCCTTACTGCTACGATACTTTTGTTTGATGCAATGTCTTCTCTGCTGAACACCCAGAAGACATGCAGTGAAGCTATCAATACTAAAATGTATGTAGGATAAGTCATGTTAGGAAAACTCATGGATAGGATTTCAGCAAAAGGTTTGATCCCATTTCAATTTCAAGGAATTCCAAATTGTTTTGTAACCGATCAAAGTACGATTTGTTCAGGGCTTTGGCTACTTCATGCCGTCAACCCACACTTTGGCACGGGTTAGTGATTCTCGTTTTCGTTAGTAAGAATACCCTTCTTCTGCATTAGCAATGCTGATGAGGGGGTCCAAATCATAGGTATGGAAGGCAGGTTGCTGTGACTAAAAAGCCACGGTACGCCAAATACATATTGGACCTTGGGTTTTTGTAGTAGACATGTGGTGCGAAAGGGCTTATGATAGAATGTATGCATCTTTGGCCGGAGGAGTGCTGGATTTGCAGCAGTTGATCGGAAAAGAAGGCACTAGGTCACATTTTAGCTGAAGGCATGTGGATAGAGTGCCACCACGTGGGAAGGGCTTCACGCTTGAGCCAGGTGTGAGGCGGCTACGGCTCTCAAGGTTGAACGCTCGCTTTTTAACCGAAAGAGTGCCGGATTTTAGGCAGATGATGGGGAAAAGAAGGTTCTAGGTCGCATTTTAGCCGAAGGCACATAGGATAGAGTGCCACCATGTGGGAAAGGCTCCACAGTCAGGCCAGGTGCAAGGCAGCCGTGAGGTTAAATGCTCGCTTTTTAGCCCAGGGATTGTCCCATCATGGGGAGCAGTCCCAGTAGGTTGCAATAATGTCGTTACAAAAGGGTTTTTGAGGCCTGTGTCCTGACGAGCACACATTGGGGCTGCGATCACGCAAATGGTCTGGAGACGAGAGTCGATCACAGCCCGAAGGTAGGCTGGCAACCAAAGGCGTGACTGCTTGCATGCAATGCCGCTTCTCGGTGCCAAAGGTATTGAAGACTTATCCACAATAAAACACCCTTTGGTGTTGGGGGCTAAGAGCTAGGAACAAGTGCATTGATGTCATCAAATGGCTAGTTGAAGTGTCCGCTATCATGCAAATAGCAGATGAGCTGTTCATATAGTTGGGTTGGTTCCCTGAAAATCTGAGCACAACTGACGCAAGGGTGGAAAACTCCGTCTCATCAGTCGATGGTAGTTTCCAACGAGACAGTGGTTATTTGTCTGATGACTCAATGGACTTGGGTACCAGTGCCAAGGGCAAAAACCTCCACCACATATGCAGAGGTTGGGCTGTCTCACCTCACCAGTGGAAACTCCCTGAACCATGTTGACATGAACCACACCGGGCAGACTAGGTCCTTGTCCACTGCTGGTGGGGACACAAACACCCTAAATCATCATCTAGCCTGTAGCATCGTTTGGTTTGCTGGTTGAAGTAGGGTTGGAAGGAGTTCCATATCTAGCGAATGGTCATCATTCAAACTGTTCCCAAAGTCTCCGGATTTGCTGATCTTTTTTCAAGCAAACGATCACATATTACACAATGCGTGACTGTACTGTAGCAAAAGATTATGACGTCGCCGTAAATCATCTGGCAATTGCTGGATGGTACTTATGCCTTTTGCGGAATAATCCGGCAGGTAGTCAGTGTCCGAGAGGCTGAGCGTATTGTCCAAACGTTTTCGTCCACCATTACAGGCAGCCCACACCGATGCATTGCGGCGAATCCCGAAATGCTGGGTGAGCTGGGAGACTTTTTGCTGTGGTTAAATGGTGACAGTTAACATCGCAATATGCAGAGAATTTGGCTAAGCCAAAAACCAAGAAGTGATGATATTTTGTTCATTGGAAACTTGAGCTGATTGAACAGTTGGGTCAGAAGACAAAACTGACTAAACTGGAGATGCAGATAGCAGATGAGCCAATCATAACGTTGGGTTGGTTCCGCGAAGAACTGAGCAGAATTGACACAAGGGTGGGGAACTCTGTCACATCAGTTGATGGTAGTTTCCAAAGAGTCAGAAGTTATTTGTCTGAGGACGAGGAGGTTGTTTGTCCACTGTAGAAGGGAAAAACTTCTAATGCTTATGCAGAGGTTGGGTTGTCTCACCCCACAAGAGGGAACTCCCTGACGCAGGTTGACATGAACCACACCGGGCAGAATAGCCCCCTGTCCACCACTAGTAGGGACACAAACATGATCTGACACATTAAAAAAAATTTATTATCTGACAGGTGCCATTTTCTTACATGTGCTGTTGTATATGACGTATCAATGCTGGTCATCTGGCTTCAACCGCTTGGTTTGCTGCTCGAAAAAGGGTTGGAAGGAATTCATATTCGCACTATGACAGAATGTCGATCCCCACAAATCAATGTGACATCCGAGTTTTTCCCCAAGCTGGACATTTAGCCAAGTGTGGTGCAGATGGGCATACATGGAACAGATGGTGAGGTGTGGATGGTACATCCAAATGTCATGGGCATTCCAAGAACTCGGACATATCATTTTGAGCCAAAAGCGCCTTCCATTAACTGACTGCTAATTGATACTGCAACGTGGTAATTTAAGGCACGGATGTTGGCCTGGTTGTGTCACAATCCGGTATGTTCAACAGGCACCTTAGTAACCAGCCAGTTGCTTCCATTGTTATGCGTCTTGGTGGGACTAAACCGGCACGTAAACCCTTTTCTTCTACCGAGGCAGCCCACACCGATACATATGCAGCGAATTAGCCCCTCAGTCCCCTAGCATTTCTTTCATGTCCCGAAATGCTGGGTAAGCTGGGGGGGGGGGCTTTTTGCTGTGGTTAAACGGTGACGGTTAAAATCACAATATGCAGAGAATTGCACTAAGTCCAAAAAGCAAGCAGTGATGATGTTTGGTTCATTGGAAACTTGAGTCGATTGAATAGCTGGGTCAGAAGGCAAGGAAGAGACTCACATGGATATGCAGATGAGCTGGTCATAACGTTGGGTTGGTTCCCCAAAGAACCGAGCAGAACTGACGCAATGGTGGGGGAAACTCTGTCGCATCAGTCGATGGTAGTTTCCAAAGAGTCGGAGGTTATTTGTTTGAGGACGCAGTGGCCTTGGGCTTCCACTGTAGAGGGCAAAAACCTCCACCGCATGTGCTGAGATTGGGCTGTCTCACCCACCCAGAGGGAACTCCCTGACCCATGTTGACATGAACCACAACGGACAGACTAGGCGCCTGTCTGCCACTAGTGGGGACACAAACATGACCTGACACATTAAAAAATAATCATTATCTGACAGGTGGCATTTTCGTATGTGTGCTGTTGTATGTGACGTTTCAATGCTGATCATCCGGCTACAACCAGTTGGTTTGCTGCTCGAAAAAGAGTTGGAAGGATTTCTAAAATATTCGCACTAGTAAAGAATGTTCTTAAGTCCCCACAAATCAATATGACATCCGAGTTTTTCCTGGTGTTTCACCAAGCTGGACACTTAGCAAAGTGACGTGCAGATTGGTATACATGGTGCAGATGGTGAGGTGCGGATGGTACATTCAAATGCCACGGGGATTCCAAGAACTCGGACGTATGTTTTTGAGCCAAAAGCGCCTTCCATTAACAGACTGCTTGTAATACAGCTACGTGGTATTTTAAGGCACGGATGTCGGCCTGGCTGTGGCACAATCCGGCATGTTCAACGGACACCTTAGCAACCAGCCAGTTGCTTCCCTTGTTTTGCGTCTTCGCGGGGCTGATCGGTACATAAATCATTTTCTTCTACCAAGGCAGCATACACCGATGCATATGCGGCAAATAAGCCCCTCAGCCCCATATCATTTCTTTCATGTCCCAAAATTCTGGGTGAGCTGGGGACTTTTTACTGTGGTCAATTAGTGTCGGTTAACATCTCAATATGCAGAGAATTTGGCTAAGTCCGAAAACCAAGAAATAGTGAGGTCATTGGAAACTTGAGCTGACTGAACAAGTGGGTCAGAAGGCAAGGAATGAGAAGACTCAAATGGTGTCGGTATATCGCAATACCTCGAGAATTTCACCAATCTTTAGTGAAAATGATCCATAAGTTTTGGGTTGCTCACTTGAAAGTGGAGAACGGCGGTGGAGATTCCGGATGTACGCATCAGTTCTCCCTTAAACATTTAAGAACTAAAGAATGGGGAAGTCAACCAGGGGCACGGTAGCCAGTTAATTGATGACGTCAATTTCAATATCATACGTGAATGGAAGAGACACCTTGGTGAATTACGGTCATTCCGTACTGCAGTTGGTAATTCATCAGTTATTATTATTATATGGGGGGGGGGGGCTGTGTTATATATGCTTGTAAGTTGCGTTATGTGTAAGTACAGTAAATTAAACTTGTGGTTATAATTACGTATGCCTTACATTGCCAATATAAACAAAACTTTGCTAAATAAAACTTAAAAAACAGAATTTTTTCGTGAGGGAGTTGCTTCTGACCTAAATACGCAAATAAACGTTGCAGGAATATTCGAATATTCGAGTATGTGTTTTGCCTATTCGTCTGACCCTGAGGGAGGAGTGGATGTGATGTTTGTTGCCTAACTTTAACGGCGCACTAGTCACTCTATGGGGAATTAACATATGACACCCTATGGGGATTTGGTGCGCACATGTCCAGATTTGATATGCATTGATTGTTGTGCACATGTAACTGAATTGTTTACGTTCACGAGCTTCAGGTTTTTTGAGATATTCGAAACTTTTTTGACCTGTTTAGCTGTTTGAGATGTACAAGATTTCAGATATTTCAGATACATAATTTTTATCTGATATATACAAAATGAATGATATTATATTATTTACTTGATTTGCCAATTGCAATATGTTGTTTAGTTCCGAATTACGGAATGTCACTGTCTTCTACCAGCCTGAAGAAATAAGTTTTCTCCCATCCATTTGTACGTTAGATTATAGGGCATCATTATATTTTTATTTTATCTCTATATTTAAAATGATTTTCTTGCTAGAGATATTTGACATATACCAGAGTTTATTAATCTTACATAACCTAGATTTGTGACGATAGAGATATAAAAGATGCTAAACGGCCTATTTGAGATCTGCTAAATGTGTGATGTTGGAGGTAAGAAGCTAACACTGAGATAACCCGGTTTTCAAGAACTGAGTTACACGCATTTTATTTACATAACTTGAAAGATATCTAAATTTTGAAACTACTAGTAGGCACACTAGAGAACTATAGATATCTGCAAAAAAAAGTTGTTAAGTGTAGGTTTGAATGACACACTTCGCAATAACAACATGAACTCGTCAAAATGGGGGCTGTAGGGATTTTCAGATCAGATAGGCATTATTACCAACATTGTGTTAAAAATAGGAAAAATCTGCAAGACAAATATCAAAGTAATAAACCACATTTTACAGAAAAAAAGACATTTAAATAGCATTATTATTCAAGTTAAGACTCGATCTTGTCTCAGTTAAGCGAACAAAATTATAATTGTCATTAACATTTACTTGTTTTGTAGGTAATGGTGAACCACGGCTTTAAAACAGTTGTAACTTTTGTACTTAACAACACTGCGTTACTTTTGGTATATGCTGTTATTAACACCCAATCTGAAAGATATCCGACAAAGATGCCTACAGACTGCTTTTTGAAATCGGATATTGATCATGAAGTAAGTACAGATTGTGTATCTGTAGCCTATAAAGTACTTCTGCAGGATTGTGTTCGTAGGTCAAACTATTGCATATGTTTTTATTATCAGTTTACTTTCTCCGTATCAAAAAATTTTCTTTATAGATTCGTCCAAAAAATGGTAATGTAAAATTTTAAAAATCTCAATAGTGCTGGTACATGTTTGTTCAGGTTATTTTACGACCATTAAATTATATACAAAGAAAACAATTAATATTAAAACTTGTGAAACCAATAATATTTTCCGGTATTTTACGTAAAATACACAGGAATTTTTTTCAAATTATAGTTTTACTCCATTAAAAATAGCATCTACATCATTAAAGACTTATCGTGTGCGTGTTTGTGTGCTACTCCTCTGGAACCAAAGCACCTAAAAACATGGGAGTAGGACCAAACGAAAGATAATTAAATTGCGCTCAGGTTAGGCCTATTTTAATCGCTGTAACTTGATATTATACCCCTCAAATAACCGGGAGAAACCTGAAATAAGTCAAATTTTTTAAAACCCTCATGATGTTTGTTTATGACGTCATAGTTTGTTCATGCTCGGGTTAAAATTAATGAAAAACAAATCCTGAAGCTATTTACGAAAAGGATGCACGGAAAAATAGCCTAAAAGGACGACGTATTTTGCAACATACCACATACAGATTTTAAAATTGTTTTTGTAATTGACTCTTTGAATGGAAAAATCAAACCCGTAAACCTGGTTTTAAAATGGTGTCAAACTTTCGTGTTTCTAAGCGAGCATTTTCCATGTAAACTAAACCTACTCAATGTGTGTTTCGTTTTGCTTTGTCAATCCTTCATCTCTCACCTTCGTAGGGGATTAGTCTGGAGGAGAAGAGGAACAAACCTGCAAACAAACAAATCGTATGTTTGGAATGATGTAGGTGAAATGTAGATGTGCTGAGGAATGTGACGAACGAACTGTGGGCAACATTTGCAATTAGTTTGCGTCGAAATAATCAGTACATCGAAATCATCAGTACATAGAAATAATCAGTGCATAGAAATTAATGAGTTCTGGTTTGTGAGCAGCTTCAATCCCCGAAGAAACATGTAATATTCCATCATAAGGGATTCAGCGAAAAACTTTCCAAAACGTGCTAAACTGGTTTGTCATTTTGCTAGATTCTTTTCTTCTCTTCTAGTCGTAATAAAGAAATATAATAGTTTCCAAACTCACTGCGCCAAATCCACCCTGCCACTTCTGGACACATCCATCAAAAAATACCAATTACGCAAAGAACTGCTTCAGTGTTTCCAACCACAATTTATCTAAAACCAAATTCATGAACGCTTTGTACGCACAAGTTTACTGCCATTCAGCCACAGCAAAATCCGTTTTACAAAATCTAGCCACACGTTTCAGAGTGTTTCACAGTCTTGCAATGTATGATCAATTGATAATTATCAGACAAGGCCAACTTTCCTTCCAACAATATTTGAACATGGTTAGGCATGTTAAGCAACAATGCTCCCAGGTAGGTAGAATTTTAATTAAAGCAGAACTAATGCATTTTAGAATTCAATATTGTATAGCCCTGGTGCAGATTCTACCACTCACCCACATATGAGCCAGAGATAATTAAACCGTAATAACTCTGGAACAAACTTTACACACATTAATCCTGATTTCTCTCAATGTTTGCAACAACACCCAGCAAAAAAATTCTGTAGGAAAACTTCAAAAATAATATGCAGTTATTTTGACACTTTCTGCAGATTTGAACCTACAATTTTTCTTCAGAAGAAGAACTAGAGCAAAAAAAAATCATTTTTGCGAAACCCTAGCAGTCATTTCAACTGCTCCTTTAGTATCAAGGAAATTTGGACACATTATTTATTATTGTACACACGCTAACATCCAATCAACACATTATAGCACATATAGTAGGCTACGTACAATTGTGACTGTAATTATATACCTAACCAATCACTAAGCGTAATCTGTGTGGACCCAGGTTTTGTATTTTGTGGATATCCGACTATTGACGTGCCTTTAAACAGTCAATTGGTAAAATTAGTTCTACACATTTCCAAACCTTTTTTGTTCCACCCAGATACGTTCACAATTTATTAAGTGAAGCAACATAACATT
This sequence comes from Lithobius niger, assembly GCA_023313725.1. Lineage (NCBI taxonomy): Eukaryota > Metazoa > Arthropoda > Chilopoda > Lithobiomorpha > Lithobiidae > Lithobius > Lithobius niger. The sequence continues at coordinate 54,925 of JAHWFP010022473.1, read as the reverse complement.
ATTTTGCAATATCTGCAGAAAATCTACAGATTTTACCTTTAGCTTGTTGAGCGTGAATAAACTGCAGAAATTCTTCATATTTTATCTTCAGCTTTTCAGCCAATTTACATACTTTGAAAAAGAGTTATAATTTCCATAGTCCTAACTGCTTTTTCAAAACATCTTGATAGGCTAAAAACTTTTTTAGAAAGTACAAATAAAGTACAAATAAACAATTACCTGCAGATAAAAGTTAATACTTTAAGAACGGTGGTCAGGCTGAATTTGTTTATACCAAGGAAGAGCAAAAACAACCGAAAAAAAGCTCATGACTGGCTCGTACAAAAAATCGTCTAGCACCCTCGTAATGGAGGAATGAAGTTTGCATCATTTTTTCAGAGGCTTTTATTTCCCATTTTTAGTTTTAGTAGCAGTTGTAAAATAAAAATATTAAAAAAAACGTAAAGTTGTGTTGTGTTTTTTTTTTATTAGAATTTCAAAACTGTTGCAGACAACTTTAAAACAATTAAGTAAATATGGTCATGACGTGTGCTATCACGATTTCTACTTTAAATATCAATTTCTGGCTTGCACCAAAAAAAATCACGATCAACAATAATAATTACCATAAAAAGTGGTGCTAATGATTTCAAAGGGCAGTCATTTGTTATCATCTACTCAATTGTTGTGACTGTTAAACATCTTGAAGCATCAATCGCGTTTCCGTAATTTATATACGGTTTCGCCACCCAGCTGACATAGGGACTCCAGGACAAGCGCGGCAAAAACTTAAAGGGAGAATTATTTTCGTAGTAGGAAAATTGTCCTATAAAACTTCGTTTAGTGTCAACCACAAGGTATTGTAATCCTGCAATTAAAATACGTTTAATAAGAAGCTTTTAAATTTTGTTGAGGGAAAAGTTGCCTTACACGATCATTACTTTACTCCATATTTAGCGCTGTGATGTTAAGCCTATTTTTCCGACGATCAATAGCGTAATAACTACTTAAAACTTAACTGCACTGAATGAATTTTTCTACCTTTTTGCCCCTCAATATAGTCAGCATGACAGTAGGATTTATGAATTTCTTCATATTTGTCCAAAAAAATCGAAGCCCCCGAATCCATACTAACCTAATCATTGTACGAAAATTTCCACGTTTAAAAGTTTTCAAACTTTCCATCGCGGACGCATTTTTTGGGTGCACCAGTTCTGGAGGGAATGGGCGCTTTTCAGGAACACCCGTTCTGAAATAAAGGGTGAATAAACGCGGATAATTTTTAAAATCTGATATCTTTTATATTATGGAGTGTTGTTGCATACATTTTCGTAAAATTTGAAAATAAACCACGCTCCTTTTCTGCTAAGTTCTCAGAATGAACAATAACTGCAGAACTTCAGAAAATTGTATCTTCGCCTTGCTCAGAATGAACAACATCAGAAGAAATTCTACAGATATTATCATCACCTCCATGATAAGCAATACGAAAATGCAGCACAAGTTCAACAGTCGAAGTTGCCACAGCAAGCACAGGGGTCGAATGTCCAAATTTTGATCCGGGTACAAATTTGCACTCAAACTCTGTTACTGGGGGAGCAAAAAAATCTTTGGAGTACAAAACCAATACGTAAACCAACACTGTGGTCTCCTATTTTATAGCCATTGAAAATTCTAACATTCAGTATTGAGCAGCATCTCAATAATGTGTACTGTTTTCCTGCACTTTGCTTTTAAAACTGTCTTCTAGTATTCAACTGAAAGGCCTATACCCGTACTTTAGCCAAACGTAGTTCAAAATGGAGTTTAACTTCTTTGGAAGGAATGGCGTTACTAGAATTGTAATTCCAAGCTATTTACAATGTCGCAAACCGCACGTCTTTAGCTTGTCCGGTTCAAAAGTTATGAACAAGTCAACTTCGGAATGCAAGACCTGCTTCTGTAGTGCAAAGTGCGACTTTGGAGTACAATTATTCCCCTGTGCATCCGAATATTTCGACCAGCAAATTTTTGGTAAAACTACACTAGCGATACCACTGAAAATTCGCCTGCTGAGCAACTTGGACTGTTGAATTTGTGCTGCATTTTTAGTATTGCTCTTCAGGTGTATTTTGCTAGATATGCATTAGAACAACAGACCGCAGAAATTCTACAGATTTTACCTTAGCTTTCTGAGAATGAACAATAAATAACTGCAGAAATCCTGCAGATTTTATCTTTGATTGCTGAGAGTGACAAACTGCAGAAAATCTACAGATTTTATCTTCGATTGCAGAAAGTGAACAACAAAATGCAGAAAGTCTACAGATTTTATCTTCATTTGCTGAGAGGTGAACAAGAAACTGCAGAAAGTCTGCAAATTTTATCTTTTATTGCTGAGAGTGAATAGCAAACTGCAGAAAATTTGCAGATTTTATCTTCACTTTGCTGAGACTGAACAACAGACTACAGAAATACGTCAGAATTCTGCAGTTTTTCTGCAGGTCCTCAAATTTTCTGCAGTTTTTCTTCAGAAACTTTTTAGCTGTGATTATGATTTTATGTGATTTTACATGACTGATTACACTTCAAAATTGACATATTGGATTCTACGAGCCAGCTCGCCATCCCATGCATTCTGAAATCTAAGGATGAACATTTACCTGTGTTTTCAGCAAATAGTATAGAGAGGCCTGTTTCTGTCGTGCAATTTGGTGATATTCCAAACGAGCCAATTTTGGATATTCTGCAATCTTATGTAAATGAAAATAGTAATAATTCAATCAACAGGTGGTAGGATGATAAAACTAGATAATGGAAATCTTGATGTTTAATCAGAAAACCGAAACCCCCATGTTTTCGTTTTATCCTAATACTTCAGTTACCCCAGATAATAGTACCAATACCTCTTACTATATACGTTCCCATAACAAGCCCTATTTCTAATCCCAATCAAAGTGCCATAGCTTGTATCGTAACTTCGAAGCATGTTAGTTTGGTCAATAGCACTAGTAGTTTGGCACGGAGAAGCAACAATAAATATTCATAATTTGAGTCCTATAAGTCCTGTTATTTGTTGGGGAATCAACCCTGTTACCCAAACCAGGACCGGGCAATCTTCTAAACGAGATTTAGATTTTTCTAACAAAAATGGTAATAATTCGAGGACCTCCGCCTTCTCCCCCACCTCTACATTCGACAAATTGTTCATTTTTCCTCACTCCTAGACTTGGAAAAAAATGAAGTGCAATAAACCAAGCATACATTATGATGGTTCATCAGATGATAATGATGACGAGTTTGTTGAACGTGTACCTGTTAAATCAAAACTGTGTTTAAAGAAATCTAGCGAGCAAAATGTAGTCTAAAACAAGCATTCTGTACAGGTAAACCGTCCATCTGAGAACAACCAACAGGATTGCAGGCTTCCAAACAAGAAACCTACCAAAAACGTTTCCTCTTAGAACTAACGATTCTGATTCCGATTCCTGCAGGCAGAATGCAACCTCCAATAGAAGTATTGTACAGGTAAACCACACATCGGAGAATAGCCAAGTGGATTTTGACTTTAAAAAAAAACCTAAAAAAGAGCCAACCTACTTGGACTATCGAATCTGATACATCATTAGGTTAATGCTGCCGAATCCAAGTCTAAAACTTGTACATTTTGATGGGAATCATGAAATCGCAAATAAAGCAATTGCACTGAAGAGAGAACAATTACGTGCACCTCCTGCAATACCAGTTCCAACCGACGTCCCTTGCCACCCCTGCCTCGTTCACATTAGGTGAACAAAATATCTGTTAATGACTAATTAAACAATAACATCAGGCTTCAAGCAGAATCTCCAATTAGTTATATTCATTTAGGTTACAATGTTGAAGAGTATTACAAATTGGAATCAGTAATTACACTTGAGCCTGTATTCTCGGAAATACTAGTAAGTAGAATGGTAGGAGTAATGCTGTATCATAAAGCCTTATCTAGCCCACTGTGGATTCTTTTCATGAAGTATTGTCTATTCCATGCAGGAATAATCCTACATAAGTTGGAACAATTGATGAAAATTGCTAAAGGATAAATTTTTCTGAAGGTTTTTCAATCTGTATCGCATATGTGCAAATAACTGTTGGAGGGATAATTAGAGTAGGAGGCCAAGTGAATAAGTGGAAATCCATGTAGAAATTGCAAAATGTTGTGACAACACCAAATATTGGCAGGAATTATTATCTTGCTCAGGCAATAATTTCGGCACAATCTTAGTAAGGTTTGTTACCTAAAATACCGTTTGCATCTATAAAACAAAATAAATGAAATCAGGAAAGAAATAAAAGAATTACTGATGTTTTCTGTAAAAAAGTAAACACTATTCTAGGCCGACAATTATGGTGTCAACATTGTTCAAAAGTGTTCAATAAATCTGACGAACGTGTACGTAAAAAGCAATGCAAATCATGTTTGAAAAAAGGAAATTTCTGTTCACTATCATCCAAGGATGTTGACTGTGATATTTGTTTTCATACTTTTAGAGGACAAAACTGTGGTGACAATCATAAAGTTACGAGGCGAACTAATCGACAGTCGCCTTGTGATCTGCTAAAAAAAAAAGTAGGGTTTGCTTTATAGAATTTCCAGCTTCAAAAAGTGACCATAATTGTGGCCAAATGATGTGGTTCCACTCGAACAACATCAGTGCTTCATTCATAAAAGCAAAATTATCGCAGGAAAATCAGTCCAAATTCCGAATTTCACAATGTGGGAACTGTGCTTGTCCCTACAGGAAACAATGATTCTAAAGGGAAACCTGTCAAGGAGCGTAAAGTGCGTTGCGTCGTTTTATCATATGCTATGAAAGTTGTGTGAATTATGGCTCGGCCGATCGAGACTGTAGGAATTGTGGCAATCAGTTATTCACTTTTTATAGAATGAACGCTAAGGATGAATTCTGCGACTTCCTTTTTAACACTTACGGGGACAGAAAAGATATCAACCTTACGATTTTTTCCCATAAGTTCAGAGGATATGATTCTAATTTATTGATGCAATATTTATTGTCTATTCCCCAGATGTTGTTTTAAACGGATAACGGAGGTGTTTTGAAGGTTTTCTGTTTTTTTCCCGTACTGGCTTACAAAAAGTCGCTCACTTGTTTTCTTCACCAAAACTTGAAGGATTCTTCCCACACTCATTTTCCAGCATAGATCGATTGGAATACGTAGGTCATTACCCTGGAAGGGAGCATTTTTCAACCGAAAGGATGGGAGCAAAGGAAAGAGAGGAATTTGAATCAAAGTATCAGCAGGTCATGACATCTGTCCAACCATTCGATTTTAAGTAAAAAATGATACAGTATTGTGAATTAGATATCGTACTGAAATTATTAATAAATCTGTGGTTGAAAAAAAAAATAAAAAATAAAATTTCTAGCTGTAATCCTTTCACCTCTTACGCTGCCCACTTCTGCAATCATAGCCTACAGAACTTTACACCTTAAAGGAAAAACACTTGCACATATCCCTAACTCTTAAGACAGTCTGCTAAGCGGTATTTGGTGGTAGGAATTCAGTGGTTAAAATGGTTGGGACACTCAAGGAACATTAAAATTCAGACTGGAGATTCTATCAGGGTGCACGTCGAATTGCCAATAATTACGTTGATGGTTGTAGTAAGAATCCTGACACAGTGTAGTTCACGAATGGGTGTTATTTTCATTTCTCTAAGTCCTGCATGCCTAACAATAGACACCAGAAAGCATTGTTTAAAGCAACGAACACACAAAAAAAAATGTCGGTACTAATGTTTGATGGCACATTTCAAACCTAAACTCCTAAGTTTCCAATTGTTCGCTCAGGTAAAAACTCCGTCGTTTAAGGTTACCAAAATTCCCTCTTTAAGAAAAAAATGTCCTTCAGTTCAAATCGCAGATTTAGGCCCCCAAATAAAGCAACGATTAAGTGAGTGCATTGCAAAGCGTAGGATTATTCGTGAACCTTTGCTCACGGTGCCGGATTGTCTAGGGCAGATTTGTGGTCCTGGGATATGTCTTAAGGCCCAAACAACCTCTTGAAACCCGAATTTGGGTGGTTCGATGTGGGCAAGACCGAAGATGGAGATTCTCTGTCTTGACTGATTGTCCAGCCTAGTTTTTATACGTAATCAAACATAGTCTGAAGGTGGGAGAATAAGACGAGGGCTCTCCCGCACCCAAGTCATGACGTAGGCATTGTGTAATAGGACGGAGCTGCTTGTGATTAGCTACAAAGCACGTATATGTCGCATATAATCTGAACCGTACACCATGTAACAAAGTTGATTTACAAAACATTCGTCATTGTTTTGTATTTAATTTTTTTGATAGACAATTTTGAATAATTCCAGCCAGATAGAGTCATGTTTAGCTTAAGATTTTCGTATTAGGTTACGGAAGGCTTAAAATTTGATGACACAGTAGCCTTCAGAAACCACTGAGTGTGTCAGTCGTATCGTAGCGTGTTTGCGGCTCGTAATGCTGTCCACCATACAGCTGCGGCGGTCTGTCGGGACCTATGGGCCTACTGGACTGTTACAGGAACAAACAATTTTCCCGTCGACAAATGTTGGTTTTTCATTCACACTTCAATGGACGGTATTTTTTTTAGATTTCAGTTAACTAAAAAGTGTAAAATACCAATGGACGCTTTTAATACATACTGTTACCCCCCCGCCCCCACGGCACATGGCTATTGAAAGCTTGTATGTCATTCCAGAGCTTCCTACAGTAAAGGCCATAACAGACCACACAATATATGGCGATTAAAATAAAGGGTAGGGGAGGTTTGATTGGTGCTGCTATCTTAAAATGCCTAACGGTGAAGTTGCACCCTAAGAACAAGGTTTCCAAATTCTCCTGACTGATGGCGCCACTTACCACACCAGCCGTGTCACTAATCAAACCTCTGTCCTTTTTGTGCAACGTTGTGGAAGGCAAAACTGTTTCGGCCTTTACTTTAGGATGCACTAGTAAATCACAAAGCTTTTTTTACAGTTTATTTTACCGAAAATTAACCATGAAGTGTACTGTAAAATTATTACTGGACTGTTATAGGGATACATACTGTTTTCTCCTTGTGGTACGTAGTGAAAGATGATATTTCATTTGCACTACAGTAGACGGTACTTTTTTTTACAGTTGCGTTTACTGTCTATTTAATTTGAGTTGTACTGTAAAAATACCACTGGACTGTAAGTTAGATCATATCAAAAACCAAAACTGGTAAAAGGGGCCGCCAAGTTCCGAATTGTTCGGCCCTTCAAAGGAGTGATATCAACAGACCAAAACATTCGCCAAGTTAATCGCACCGCTTAATAGTTCGAATGTTAAATTAAAACTAGAACAATGGTACTTTCGGTAGCAATGTTTAAGTTTTCATTTAACGTCCAAAGTATTATTCAGTGCGATTAAGTTGGCGAATGTTTTGGTGTGTTGATATCACTCCTTTGAAGGGCCGAACCATTCGGAACTTGCCGGTCCCTTTTACCAGTTTTGGTTTTTGATATGATATCAGTCCTTTTTTTTAAATTTTGTATTAGACTCAACTCCACTACCGTGCAGATGTGTAATAAAGTGGCACGTCAACAAGAAATTGATTTTAAATAATTCGCTGCTACCTTTTGCCTATAGGCCGAACCATTCTCAACTTGGTCACCTCTTTATAGGTTTTAATTTTGTTGTAATTTGTTTTATTGATATCACTTATCACTTATTACTTTGTTGATATCACTCCTTTGAAGGGCCAAACCACTCTCAACTTGGTGGCCTCTTCACCAGTTTTTGGCTTTGTTTATTTTGCTTTGTTTTTAGAGTTGATTTATTTTTTCGTGAATTGGACGTGAATACAATTTCTTTGGCACCGTTGTTTAGATATATCGTGGTACACTAGTGTGTGTCAAGGCATGTACATGTTGTCATTGTCCGAACTTTGGCTATCCAATGAGAGACGATGCCGACAATACTAACAATGGTTATAACAATATTTTCGCACTTATGCATATCCCACGCAATCCTCGTTACACCCCTAGGCTCCAAACCATAAAAGGTACGCAGTTCGTATCGTACTGCAACCATTTGTCCAATATCATAGCTGGAAGCCTTCCCGTTATCTCGGTATCGATGAATAATCACCCTATGGAAATTAAAATGGGGATGAGCGGGCTAGAATTAGCTAGTAGCTAGCTAGTTACACATTTTCAACGTTATTGAGGTTCAGATTTTGCATTGAAAGAAGCTTAGCTAGCATTCCTGCACGAGTTAATTTTTGTCAGGTGGGTCATTGCTCTTGATTTAACACAATTTAAGCTTTTGTACCGCATTATTATTTTTCCCAAAGTACCTGAAATGTGCCCAACTATGCTTCAAGATATAAGACACTACAATGGTTTACAACCTTGACAATTGAATTGCTGTGGTGTTTGTTGTGATGATTGTTGCCTAACTTGGCGCGACACACTAGCGTGTGTCTAGATACAGTTTTTCCCTGATGGCAAACAGTGAAACCTTCTATTTCTGTCACACCAGAAGAGGGTGCTGTGTTACAGTTACTTTTACTGTCAATTTACTATGAGTTGTATTGTAAAAATACCACTTGACTGCTATGGGCATACACAGTTTTTCCCTGGTGGCTCACAGTGAATGCTTCTACTTCACTTGCACTCCAGTAGAGGATGATTTTTTCACAGTCGCCTTTACTGTCAATTTACTGTGAGTTATACCACTGGACTGCTATAGAGATCGATACAGTTTTTCCATGATGGCGCACAGTGAGAGCTCCTACTTCACTTACACTTGCGTAGAGGGCACATTGTTACAGTTATTTTGACTGTCAATTTTTGGTGAGTTGTACCGTAAAAATACCACTGGACTGTTGTAGGGATAGACTCAATTTTTCCCTGGTGGAAAACATCAAATGTTCCTACTTCACATACACTCCACTCCAGTAGAGGGTACTTTATTTACAAATTATTGCTTCTACTGTCAATTTGCTGTGAGTTGGTCTGTAAAAATACCACCAGACTGTTGCAGGGACCATAGACATAATTTTTACCTGGTTGCAAACAATGAAAGCTCCTCTTCACTTACTCCCGTAGAAGGTGCTTGTTTTTTACAGTTGCGTTTACTGTTAATTTTTCCCTGGTGGCTCACAGTGAAAGCTCCTACTATACTTAAACTACAGCAGAGGTTGCTTTTGTACAGTTGCATTTACATGGACTGTTGCTTTTACAGTGACTGTTACATATTTACAATTTACCGTCAATTTGCTCTGAACTATAATGTAAAAATACGGCTAGACTGTTGTAGTGATGGACACAGTTTTTCTTCAGTGACACACACACTCTTACTTAAATGACTCACTAGTAGAGCGTGCTTTTCACAGTTTCTTTTACTGTGAAGTGCGCTGTAAAATACCACTAGACTGTTATTGCGCACAGTTTTTCCTGATTGCACACAATGGAAGCTTGTATTTCAGTCAGACTCCAGTAGATGGTGCTTTTATTTTACTGTTGATTTAACTGTCTAGTAACTGTGACGTTTACTGTAACTATACCACCGTACTGTTAAGGGGTCCACCCAGGTTGAATATACTGAAAGCTCGCGTTTCATTCACACGCTAGTAGAGGGTGCTTTTTTAACAGTTGGTTTTACTGTCAAATAACTGAAGTGTATGATAAAAATACTAAGTATTGGTTATTGGTGACAAACTGGTGGTTATTGATTTTTAACCCTCGGCTGCGAGGATTTTTCCGGTGAGACTATGCAAGTGTCGAGGGGCTAAGCCCCGATAATGAGAAATTAGTGCCAAAGTGCTTAGCCAATAATAAGCAAAGGAGTCAGCCAATGGCACATGTCCCAGAGGGGATGATCCAAGCGAGACACAAGGCTTTTAAGCTAACACAGGAGCACAGCACTCTATATTGGCCATGCTATCTCTTCCCTCCAGACAAAATGTAGTTACGGGCATCAGCATTGTTCCACTGCTGTAGACAAGCAAAGGCCAGTCGGCGAAGAATTCGTCAATCTCTTCGCCAACACGCCACTTCTACAAAAACGTAAGTTGATGTAAGTTCTTAAAGAACAATACTAAGAACTGATTCGAAAGCAACTTCAAGATTCAAAATGAACTTGGACATTAATCAAATAAGCTGAAGCCAGCAATCAAAAGAGTTCGTGAGTTTCCCTATTAGGTTTCTTTAGAATTGAAGTTTGATAAAAGCTTAAAAGATTACTTATCAAGCATTTCAAAATATGGTAGTTTACGATTGTTCACAATTCAATAAGTTGATTTTATGAAAATATGGCCAATGAAACGAAGTTCTAGTTCAATTTGTTTGTAATGCTACAGTTGAATTGAATAGTGCAAGTAGCGTGCAACACTTAACAGATGATTACCGCTTCTGGCCTGGAGAGGTGCGGTTTATGCGTGGGCGTGGAATGGGTTTGGCGGTGGGGTAGGTGTTTGATTGGTAATGATAGGTAATTAGAGGAGGATATTGCATCTCGCGGTAGAAACGCTCTAAATTAAACTCTTTTTGCCTGAGAGCCCGAGGATCGCTTCAATCTCGGTGGTGCTTGTTTGGTAAGTACTGGATCTCATATGGCCTCCATCTTAATTTGCAATCATATCTGCTTGTGGCGATGTATTTGTTTTGAATCAGGTTACTGTTGGGTTGGTTACTCACATGTTGTTTCAAAATAATTATTTCCCTGCTTTATTATTTATGTTACGTGTAACTCTCCTGTATTCTTTATTATCCACCAAAAACCAGAACTAGTAAGAGAAGCCGCCAAGTTTACAAAAAGGGTCGGCCTTTCAAAGTAGTGATATCATTCAACCAGCGAAAGGCCACCAAGGTTAATCCTATTAGCCAAGTTAATCGCACCTACTAATACTTCGAAGGCTAAATGAAAACTAGAAGATTGCTACTAGCGGTAGCAATCTTCAAGTT
>JAHWFP010022473.1:0-32592 GCA_023313725.1 Lithobius niger | reverse complement strand
TTATGGGTTATTAGTTGCAATCAAGCATTTTTTCAACCCTCAGCTAAGCCATAACCGCCTAGATACGAACGTACGCCTTCAACGTACAACAGCGAAAAACTAAGTCCCAGCGCGAGCTTTGTGAGGGGTCCCCGGGGACCCTGAGCAAAGTGGGCAGTCACAGCCCAGTGGTCAGCGTCGTCGGTTCAACGTACAACAGCGAAAAACTAAGTCCCAGCGCGAGCTTAACAGCGAAAAACTAAGTCCCAGCGCGAGCTTAACAGCGAAAAACTAAGTCCCCCAGCACGGAGCCGAGAGACACTCTTCGGATCTGAACCACAGATCCCTTTCAGCGCTTTGTGGACAGCGAATGGACCGAGTTGTGTAACATCTCGGCTCTCGCCTGTCACCACTAGGAACTTCGGGACTTGGTCCCGACTTTTACTGACGTCTGGTAACTAGGCATCAAGCCCAACCATCTCTGATTCCCTCCTCTGGCGCTTGCTAGTGCGGCGAGGAGGGAAAGAATTTTGGGGGGAAGACATTTTTTCGGAGGAGGGGGGAAGTAGATGCCATGTATAGCAAAATGAAGTCGTGGCGGTGTGCCCCCCAGAAAAGAAAACCCCGTGCGGCACTCGGGTGATGCAGGGCCGGAAGCCGCATATCCAGGGCCCTGCACCAGGAAGCTAACACCGCCGTCTATCTCGGTGAGGTGGCAGCCTAAGCATGCCGAGAGGCGAGGCCACCAAGGATGCCGTACACACCACCTCCGCCGATAACCCAAACAGTTCGGGTCCTGATGCAGATGGATACAGCACAAGCCGCCTCCCCACATCGACAGGACCCGAAAGGTCATAGCCGATTGACCTTAGGCCGGCTCGCCCAGGCCACCCGTCCTCCGGAAGGAGCCAAAGCCCGAAAGCCAGGATCTCCACCTCCACGGATTACTAGGTTGCAGCACACGGCCAACATGTTGGGGGAGGAGGATGAAAAGCCCAGTGGCCAGAATGGGCAAATTAAAATCAAACCCAAAAGGGGATTCAAAAAGCCAAACATCCTCTAAGCAGCCACCCCGGGCCCGGTTTGTCTGGATGTCCCTTCACCTCTTTTCGACTAGTGCTTGCGACGGGTGTTAAACCTGCCCGCCATACACACCGTAGGCGCACTCGCAAACCGTAGTGTTGAGGTTGCTAGTTTTAAGGACGGACCAAAAACCCTCCGCCACGCACACCCTTGGCACACAAGCAGACCGTGATCTTGGGTTCCCTTTTAGTCGCCTTATACGACACGCAGAGGTACGGTGGGCTTATTCTACCCCCAGCCCACAGGGAGGTGATATAATGGTATTTGTTAAAACTAAGAACAATAACATAATTTTAAGCAATGTCATAAAAATAGGAGAAAATGATGCTATTGACATTCTACTTGAAAATAACGACAAAAAATACAACTTTGTTGTTAGTTACAGGAAACCATCATCAAAAAGAAATGAATTCACCAGTGAGTTAAAAAAGTTACTGAAACTCAAAGAAAAACTAAAATGTGTAAATAAAATTTTTATTGGTGATTTTCATCTTAACACATTGGTAGAAACCCAAAATGAAAGTGAAAAACATTATATACATAGGTTTGAAAATCTTATAGCCTACTATGGTTACAACCAACAAATCGAAACTGCAACAAGAGAAGAAATAAGAAATAACAAATTAACCAAATCATGTTTAGACCTAATCTTTACTAAAGTAGATAAGTTGGAATGTAAAGGAACAGTTATTACAATAAAATTAGCTGATCACTATTATACAGCATAGCATAAAAATAACCCCAAAAAATAAAAAAGGACTAAACGACCATGAAAACAAGAAATATAAATATAATAATGAAAAAAATCAAGCAAGAATTGAAATCAGTAAATTGCAATGTATTAAAATGAATAACTGACCGTAATGAAATATATAATAAAATAGAAGAGACGATAACACAAATAATAAAAAAAACTGCAATAAAAAATAATACACAAAATAAAAATATGGTAATGAGAAATGAATGGATGAACGAGGTACTTCTAAAAAAAAATCAATGGTAAGAACATTATTTGGAGTACAATAAAAAATGGTAAATATGAAGGAAAACAGAAATTGGATGAGCTGAACAAAAATGCAAAAAAACTTTAAAAAGAATAGACAAAGAAATTAAGAAAACCAAACAAATTTACTATGGGAATTATTTTCAAAAACATAAAGGGGACAGTCAGAAAACTTGGATTAAAATAAATGAATTAATTGGAAAAGATGCCAACCTTAAGAATATTGAAACGCAGATTAAAATGAACTTTCAAGACAATTTTTCTGATACTTGCGAAATTTTCTCTGATCATTTTCAAAACCAGATACCTAAATTAAAACAACATTCAATAAATAAAAATAATAATTGTACAGGAAAACTAAGGACACATAAACAGGCTAATAATGTAAATAAAATATGGAGATAATAGAAGCTAATACAAATGATAACATACTAATAATAAATCAAATTAAAATAAAATAAATCTTGTGGATACGATAGCTTCTTGATGGAACATTTTGCTGCAACAAAAGAAAAAACAAGTGAATTCATGGTAATTTTAATAAACAGTATAATTAAAGAAGAAATTTGGCCAATGAACCTAAAAAAACAAATTATTAGACCAGTATATAAAAAGGGTAATACAGCTGACTTAAACAACTATAGACCAATATCATTACTATCAGTTTTAAGAAAGATTGTAGAAAAATTCTTTGCAACAAAAATTGAAAACTTTCTAAAAAAATTTAATATACTAAACAAAAATCAATATGGATATCAAAAAGGAACAGGAACAATAGATTCACTTGAAAACATAATGAATTAATTCGAGCTTTAAATGATGATAAATTTGCAGGAGCCTTACTTATTGACTTAACTAATGCATTTGATACACTACGAAAAGAAACTTTACTAGAAAAAATGTATAAACATGGACTTAGAGGAAAAATATATAACATAATAAAAAGTTATCTGATAGGACGACAGTGTAGTGTAAAAATTGGTGAAAAGACAAGCAAATGGGTAGATATTGAATTTGGTGTGCCACAAGGTTCCGTATTAGGCCCATTACTATTCATAATCTATATAAATGATATAACAAACTTAAAGTGGAAATGTAACCTTACATTATATGCGGACGACGTATTCCTTTTATCAATACATAACAATAGTAAACAAATGTTAAAAAACTTACAGAAGGACTTCGAAAATTTACAAACTTATCTGCAGCAAAATGACTTGATATTAAACAATGAAAAAACATGTAACCTACCAATACTAACATCACATATGCAAAAATCAGAGAGAGAAATCTCAACTTGTACATATAAATGTAATAAAGACAAAGAAAATTGTAAATGTGACAAAATAAAAACTGTAGATACTATAAAATATTTGACACGAACTAGATAAAAACTGGAAATTCTACAACCATACAGAGAAATTAAATTTGAAAATAAGAAGAACAATACCAATACTGTATAAATTAAAAGAGGTACTGAACATTAGCAATAAAAAGGCAATCTTTGATGCATTAATTATGTCAAATATAAAATATGGAATCACAATATATAGCTCAACTTCAAGAAATCAAATAATACAACTACAAAAAGTTATAAACAAAGCAATAAAAGTATTATTCCAAACTAAAAAATTAGTAAATAGTGGAGAAATTTATGCTAATATTGGTTAAATGAACATTGAACATGAACAATCTAAAAATTAAGAGATCTGTAAGGAACAATGACAACTGGTCGGTTGACCCAAAATATAGAAAGTCTTATGGAAAAAGAGGCAATAACTATCTTATTCCATACAATTACAATAAACTGCCAGTACCATTTAGAGACATCAAAAGATTAAGATAATGGAACGGGAGATAAAAAAAATGGATAATGACTAAATAATAAGAGAAACTGTGATGATAAATAATACTAACATAATGAGTAAATCATTAATACTTAATATATGTATAATATTACAATTTCAAAAGATTATATTTGTAACTTATTTATTGCTTGCACACACAAGTCATAATTGACTTCTTACCTGTACTGTTTTTTCAACAACATTAGTACAATAAAGCAGATTATTATTATTATTATTTAATTATCCTGCTGGAATTGTAGGTCCAGTATTCCATAAACCATTTAGTAATACTGGGCAGGTAGGAAATTCTTACTAGTCTATTGTAATATTTCATTAGGATTTCGACTAGTGTCATACAATAGGTCCTATTAAATATTAACACACATTGAAATTGGGTACAAAATCTCCTTCCTATTTTAAAACTTTATTTTATAGCAGCTTTAAAATTATTCATCGAATATTGTCTAAATTGTTCTTAATGCAGCTAATTAATTGTTGTTACTAGGAAAAAAGGTAATAGGTAAGAAATAATAAGGTAAGAAATAGTTAATATTTCAGATTGGCTTGAAATTACATTTTATTTTTCAGATGAGCACGTCCAGTGTATGCCCAGAAGAATTCATCTGTAAAACTCTCCGTTCTTGTCTAAGGGAAAATGCAATTCTTATTGACGACACAATAAAGTTTCGAGATTGCTACGCAAGTAGACTAAGGCTTATTCCCACTGATGATGATAATCTTCAAAATGCTTCCGAGTATTTTATGGGCAGTATTAGCCTAAGTAGTAAAGAGGCTAGATATTTAATGGAGAGTGAAGAATCTGTAATGGTGGTAACCCAAAGTTTCAAGCATGAGTTCGAGGTGAGATACAGAACTCATGTTCACCACGACCTAACTGTTGAATTTCTTGGTGCACTTTGCCAACTGCTAACGAGTTATACTAAAGAATTGAACAAGATCACTTTCTTTGACTTTTTTAACTTTTGGGGAACGCACGTTGTTGTTGGTGCTAGGCTTGGACAGAAAATATTCAACGTCAGCATATTTACAAAAAAATCTTACTTTACTGTGTTAGAGAATAATTTCGCTGACATCTTGGCTACACACGTTCAAGACGGACAATCATTTATTAGTGTGAGTAGTCAAATAACTACAAACGTAACGAACGAAATAGTGAACAGACTGATGGGAATGGCATTTAAAACAACGCATCACTACATTAGTCACAAAAGAATCAATGAAATTCCTTACCCAGTTTACTTGGAACTGGTAGAAATTCCCTATTTTATTAACTATGAATCAGTTCTTGAAGGCGTAGAGTGTGTAGACTATGATGAGGAAACAGTTCAAGAATTCAAAACAGTTTTGTACAATATTACAAAGGACTACCTTGAAGAAAATGGTTTATTAAGTAACTCCCAGACTAGAAACCTGACACTTCATTGGCCCAAAGGATTGTACTCACTTCTGAAAACTAAAAGTGATTGCTATGATAGATGGGAAATCGGGAAACGCTTCCAAGATACAGAAAATACATATGCTTCCAATAGCGCATCTTCAAATTTGTCGAGTATTATGGACTCTGTAATAGATGATGATATTGAACTGAAATTTTGCACTAAAACCTCAGAAGAACACTTTGTAGACGTATTTGAATGGGGAGTTGGTGCTTACTGTCTGTTTATGAATGAACGGTGTTTCCCATTTCAAAATGCAAGAATGTTTATTAACGACGAAGACACAAATAACAAAAATTTTATTAGGGGAACTCTGCCACTTGGTATGTATGAGAAAGACACCAAGTTTGAATTTTGTTGCCGAAATGATGGCCCCACAGACTATCCGTTATTTCTTCCAATTCAGATTCCTTTCTTTTTGTTACCTGTTACTGACTCATGCCAGACTGTAAACGGGATGAGGAGTGAATTGCACTGGATTGTGTGGGATGTTGAAGATAGTGATCCATTCCATTTATCTCATGTAGATGGTCCAGTTCATCCAAGGTTTGAGATATTGAGCGGAACTAAAGGTGGCGATCTTAAACTGTACATTTGTTATTATTATTCTTCTATTCACTGAAAGCAAATTATTTTTGTGACCTTTGCTTATCTCACAATAAATCAATACTGCCAGTTTTGGTGGCTATTGCTGCATTTCTTAACTCATATTGCTGCATTGTCTACCTTATAAAAAATATAATTCTGAAATTGTGTTACAATTTTTACGTCCTGCTATATGTTGCCAGCTTGTCTTGTAATTTGGCCAATTACGTTTTAATACATCAGCTTGATTAATTGTTAGATCTTTGGCACTGATTAACTCTTAAGGAACTGAGAAATGTTTTTCGTTGAAGAATGGCTAGAAAAATAAATATTTTTTTTTACGTGACAAAGTCCTTCTGTTAAAGTAAGTTAACAGTATCATGTTTTAAATTATGTAACTGTTAAATGCAATAATTATAATGCACCAAACAGTCAAAAGTAACGACCCAGTGGATATGGCAGCCGTATGATTTGGTATAGCCACCAAACAACCATCGATTGCTTGTACCACAGAGGGGGCCACGTTTTGAGATCATCCAGGGGTGCCCCCCACCCTCACCCTGTAAATAAATTTTCCACTTCCGGTTCCTTTAGGAATAGGGCATTGGTCCTAATTTGAGATATGTATGGGCAGTCAATTCATGGTGAATGCAGAAAACAGCATGTAAATTGATGCGCACGAGCTATGACCACTTTAGTACAAATGTTGTCTTTATTGCATAAATTTAATATTACGCATTTGCGTGAATTAGTTAATTGCGTGCATTAATTACAGGAGGAAATAGAAAACTTAAAGAAACTGAAAAGGGTTCGGCTAGTACATGCTTATGCACATGTTTATGGCCCGTTTAGTACACTAACATTCGACCTAAAGGAACCAGAAGTGTAAACTTTAAGTGTGGCAGGGAGGGGGCAACTCTGCTTAATCTCAGTACTTAATGCCCACAAAAGGGCTTCTTTCTTGCTCACTGATTCCCGGGAAGGGAGGTACCACTCACTAGTTCTCGTAGACAGTATGTTTATATGGCAGATAGCATATTTGTTGTTATTTTAATATGTGTGTACTAGGTCGAACACTAGTTTGTTACATGTGTTACAAATCTGTACTAGCCGAACCCTTACCAATTTCGTTACGTTTGCTGTTTCCTACTATAATTACATGCAGTAACCAATTCACACAACTTCTCAGGACAATATTTTATGCAATAAAGCCAACCTTTGTACTAAAGTGTTTTGCTCATAGCTCGTGCTATTGTTGACCGATTTACATGCTGTTTTCTGCATTCACCATGAATTGACCGCCCGCTCAAATCTCAAATTGGGACCAATGCCCTATTCCTAAAGGAACCGGAAGGGGAAAATTTATTTAGGGGGGGCATCCCTGGTTAATCTCAAAACGTGGTCCCCTCTGTGGTTACCAACGACCAATGGTTGTTTGATGGCTAAACCAAATCATGCGGCTGCCAAATCATACATTTGATTTGGCAATCATGCGGTCGATACATTTGAATCACCCTGTATTCTAGAAAGCCAAGAAGTAGGCTGTTACAGTATTCCACCGTGAAACAAGAGGTGAGAGTGAGGAAGAGCAAGTGCTTCACGGTAATATGCCTATTTGCTGCCATTTTTCATAGGGGAAATTTATGAGAGATTGTTAGCACGACCAGCAAGCAATGCTTATTAGAGTTGGTTTGAGTACGAAAATTTTCAGAAGAAATGAACGGTGAGGCTTACAATCTCAAAACGTCACGATGCAGCCTACCAATGGAGTACCAATTTGATTTGAATTTGAATTTATTCCACCAGGAAATCGGCCCGAGGCCATGCATCCTGCTGTAAAATATACACCGAACGCCATACACTATACACTAAACAAGGCACAACAGGTCAGAGTAAAACCATTAGTAACAAGTGGAAAGTAACATTGTGGGCCAGCGAAATGTTAATTCGTTGCCAATGTGTCCAAATTGATGACGTTGCAACGTTGTTGGTTCCTATTAATACAACTGCCTGCAGAACAAACTAGAATTGGGGAAGACATGTGAAATCTTGTTACCAATGGTCAATGCATTTTCCTTAATTAGCACGGCCGGCAGAGTTCATTTGCGTACGAGAATTTTCAGAAAAGACTAAGTACGAGTGCATTTTTATTATAGGGTTTTAGCCCGAAGCCATGCACCCTAAACAAATCAAACACTAGAAGTAAATCTAACACTAGAAGTAAAACTAATACCATAAGTAAAACTAACACAATACTCGTAGAGGTTAACAATGTCAAAATGTTACAATGCTGCAATATGTTACAGTGGCACAACAAGGAGGCGTGGCACCCAAACAAGATCGGATCAGAGTTCGCTCAAACAAGATGCAGTGATGCACGGACGTGGGGAAAGTAACATTGTCGTTGCATCCTGTTTAACATAACATTGGCGGACAGAGAAAGGTTAATTCGTTGTTGAGAACCAAATTGAAACGATCCTGGTGTTCATTTAAATCTTCCAGTTGTAAGCCTTAGCATACTAAGTCTATAATTTTGAGGCCTTGTAACCTCAAAATGGGACGGCCGACACGACTGAACGATTTATTTGGTTGTTCATTGAGATCTTCAGGAAGCCAATTGAATTATTTCCAAATTAATTCCTCCATTGTTTGTCACGATTACTACAACTGCCTACGACAATGACTATAATAAACTGTAAGCTGACACATCCGCTAAATCTATAAACATGCTAACGTTTTGTCATCAAGTAAAATACATGAGACAAAGCATGGTAGATGGAGCATGGACATAAATGTCCAATTCTAATGCTGTTTTGTTCACTAACAAAAGTTCACGGCGAATGGATATACACATGATAAACCAGGCTGTATCAATGACAACAAATTGAACCTAAAAAACCAACAAATTAACTGAACAAAACTTAGAAAAAACCATTATAGCACTCATGCCGATGGAAATCGCGTTTGTAAACGCACTCAAATAAAAACTGAGTAGAATGCACTTGCACGAAATGAACTGTAGTTTTTAACTCCAATTCAAAGGTACCAAAACAAAATATATTCTTAAATACATTTTAACACCCACACACTCACACACTCACACATGGCCCATTTCAAACACAAACTACGTTCACTTTCTGGTATTACCAAGGAATAGAAACAATCCTTGTTCCCTGAAATTCGACGAAGTAAAGGCCCTAAGAAAGTCCTGCATTTTTCACACATTGTAAATGCATACACCAAATACACATTTAGTCACTCAAACGTAACACAATTAAAACGTAAACCCACTAACACCGACAAAACAAAGACCAAATAACCAAACGCTCGTATAAAACACAAATTAAACACCATCACACATTCTCATAGATATGGCCGACATCAAATAATAATTGCGTTCATTTTCTGACATAAAAAGAATCCTTGTTCACTGGAAATGGAGTTCAAATTATAGTTCGTTTCGTTTGAGTGAACTCTAATAAGTTTTTATTTTTGTGTTTTTACAAGCTGCGAGTTCCACAATGATGTTTTTTTCCTAAATGGCGAAGCTGTTTTATGTTCAATTAATTCATTCTTAATTGGTTTTCCTAAATTATGAATTCTTCGAATTTTCTTTCTAAGAACTGGGTCTTTTTTGTGGTACACTAGGAGATAAACTGGGTCAGGGCTTGGTTACCATTCTTGTCAAAGCGTTATTGTTTTTGGGTGTTAGGGCTCGTTTATGCAACGAGACCTTCTCGCTCGCCGAAAGCTATTTGCTAGGCAACCGTTATTTATTTACGATTAATTTCCCGTTTCTATTAAATGATTGCGGTAATAGACAACAAATTAAATGTATTATAAATAACAACACGGACAAAGAACAAAGTGCAACAGTCATTTTAAACATTGTTAAAACATTGTTGCCATTTCACGCTGTTTCCAAAATGTCCTATCGCTGAAAAAACAGCTTCTAGCAGTGATCAAACGACGGTAGAATAAACAGCTACTCGCAGCGAGAATTCAAAATCCAACATGGCGTCCATTTCGGAGTTATCGATTCGAAGACAAACCTTCGAATACCAGCATTCAGAAATCTGTCTGTCGTCGTGTACTGCAGTAAAAAATTGTTTTCTTTTTGTCATAAATCGACGCTGTCATGTTGCAAGCATCGTACATCGTGTCGCCAGCAGGGACGACGCTAAGGGGGGGCGAGGGGGGGCGCTCGCCCCACCATATTTTTGGCCGCCCCCCCTGGCGCCCCCCCACTCATCAGATCAAAATAAAACGTATAAACGAAGAAAATTCTGGTTATTTATTAAGAAAACTACGTTAGTTTCTTTCAAAGCGACAAGAAGACTTGAGGTTACATCAATAGAGCCCAGTTGTTACTGTGAGAGTTGAAAAATCATCTTTTTTTACAGCTGGATTTAAAAATGATCCCCAAAATAGGGTTTGAAGCAGTTAAGAACGTTCGGTGTGAGAATGAATTACAAGAGTGTTATTTTGAATTGGGGGGGGGGGAATCGCTAAAGTTAAATTTTTCAGTTCGCCCCCCTGGCTAAAATTGCTGCCCCACTGCCGCCTCCCCAATAAAGTGATTCTAGCGTCGTCCCTGGTCGCCAGGCACGAGGAGAAAATTTACGTCCGCGTTGTTGCCATGGTTACTACGTATAGACAACTTGAAAGCCGTATTCTCCGACAAAGGCGAGAAGCAGCCAGCAGATTTATATTGACCAAGTAAAAGCTAGTAAGCGAGAAAATTGTCCTTGCGTAAACGCGCCTTTACTGAGGCTCCCAATGGTCTTTAAGCCTGTACCTCTGGGTAATTGTATGTTCTAAATAAGTACTGCGGCATCTTATACGTACTGAGGCCGGAACACTTCTTGCACCAAACCGTGAGAAGGTAACAGAAATAAATTGGTTTCAGGATTGAAGATTGCAGGTGAGGTAGACAGTTTGACTAGAGGGTAAGCACAAGTCAGACACACCTTACATAGACATCTTTCCATGCTCTCAAACAGGCCTGGATAGTGGAAGTCGATGTCTGACATCATTAATAACAAAACTTACTAATGCTATTGTCAGAAGTATTTCCAAACCAATCACTTTCCAAATTTCTTCAGGAAATCAAAGGTTTACTGTGAAAAAGCAGTGGTTCTAAAAAAGATAAAAGTATGTATTATTTCACAAATCAATCAAGAATAAATATTCACTCATACTGACCGATGAAAAGTTACCGACACCTTATTGACACTATATTTTGTAAAAACTGCAATAAATTACTGCTACGATTCTTGTTCTTACCACATTATTATTCTTTTTTTCACTTCCTACATTGCCATGTTATTGAATCATAACGGACTTATGAGTAAGGTAAGTTTTAGGTAGTTTACTGTACAATTATTTTTCTTCATGTTTAGCATATTTAAATAGTCATTTCTAGGTAATACTTGTTTTTTTTTTATATGAAGAAGGCATGCACTTCGACCTAAATATAAAAGACACACTTGTGTTCAGTAGCGTTCAAGAATAAAATTGTCAATTTTGATACCCCGACTGTCCTCCTGGGCATTCTATGTTTATATGTTTAATCAAAGTCTAATTACACCTGAAATCAGCAAAACTTTGACATTACAGCAATTTAAACCTAAAATTACCTCAGTGCGAATAGTCTGCTCGGTGCTGAGTGTTGTGTGGTGCCACCTGAAACTTTTTGATAGCAGCGGTAGAAAGGAAGGCAGCCGAAATTGCTGCACGAGACCAATGCCCATTCACCTGTTGGTGATGAAGTGCCGGTCATCAAGGAGTGCAACAATTGCATCCGTGAGCTTCCTACTGACGCCCATCTTGCCCATGCTTGTTTGGTTGCACTCAATGCCCACCGTGTCGTAAGCTGCCTTTATGTCCCAAAAATGGCTACGACCTCCAATCCATGGGCCCAAGCCTCCCATATGCCAGAAAAAAGAAATAGGATGTCATCTTGAGTGTAGGCTCTATAGCCAAACTGAACAGGAGCCAAGCAATTACCGTAAAATGCTCCAGATGCCTTTCTATCCGTCTGATGAGCATGCGCACAAGTCTCATCACAGGGGTGCCGTTTCCAGCCCCTATACATGCAACGCCTATCTTGAACAGCTTTCATACACACCGCGGTCCACCAGGCCGGGGGGGGGGGAGGGGGCCCAAGTACAGTGTCCCCACTGGAGCAGCACTTCTTGACATGGGGTGCAATCCATCAGCGAAAATGCCATCATCCGCGCTGCGTCACCTTCGGACTCTTTCTACAGTAGAGCCTCAGTCGCTCAAAGAGCGCAGGATCACTGGGAAGTGATCGCTGCCTCTTTGATCATCAGAGAAGGTAAAATCAAAATCTTTTGCCATACCCTGGGTGCACAGGAACATATCTAACACAGATTTTTGAATGACACAATGCTGCCGCCTCGTATATGTTGGGTGCCATCCTGGACAATCTCTAATCCTAAACTGTCGATTGCTGCGGCTAACCTATGCCCACCAGCATTGACGCGGATTGAACCCCAGTTGTGATGGTGGGCGTTAAAATCGCCCCCACCGAAATGCACCAAACTGTAGTTTTTTATTTGTTAAAAGTTAAGCAGGCTACAATGTAACCCTCCATTAAAATGAGTAAGTTACTTGTTTTATGGCCCCGAACAAGTGATAGTGGAATTCAAAAAAATGTGCTATTGAAATTAATATTAAATTTATAAGCGTTTTGACTAAGCAGCTAAAAACCTTTTCAAATTTGCAATTAAAAAGTAACTAAACTAAGAATCTAAAAAGCTTTACAAACATGCAAACTAAGGCCAAACTTACGTGTTAGTTGTTAGTTCTTCATGCAAACACTCATTTAAAAAAAAAAGTAGAAAGCTAACAAAAATTGGAACTAGAATTTTGAAAAAAAAATTATTGAAAAAAATAACTTTGAAATAAAGTTTAAGCATTTGTTTATTTATTTCAATATCAATTATTAAAACCGGTAAAAACCATAACCAGGTAAAAGCACTTAAACCATGCTAGGTTAAAGCTGTAACCAGTTAAAACCGGTTAAAACCCAAAAAAAGAAACCGAACCATAACAGAACTGAAATTTTTTTTAAACGAAACTTAACTGGAAACCGAACCGAAAAAAACGGTTATACTCACTGGTTATAACCATTGTCTACACCCCAAAATAATGCCGGTCAAATCCCACAACGGACACAAGTAACAGATGGTTGTTAAAAAAAACTACTGGGTTTTATTCATGCAGTACAGGGTTAAGCTTCGTTTTCTTCGTTTCACGTTAACCCTCTACTACATAGCCCATCCAATCGGCATCGTACAGTGTTTGGTCAAAAAACAACAAACTCCAAGACACAGAGCAAGCTTTGTGAAGAGGCGCCATGAGAAAAGGACGTCAGTACAAAACATCGGTTAGCATCGTCATCTACAGACCCAGAGAATGGCGGGTTGAATCCCATGACAAACACAGGGATCATTTGGGATTTTTAAAAAGCTACAGGGTTAATTCATTCATTAGAGGGTTAATACTCTACTGCGTAAGACAGCAAATCGGCATTAGACCACATATCGGCCAAAATATAACAGACTTCCAGATGCAGAGCAAGCTTTGTAAATGGGGGCCATGAGCAAAGGGTGCAACAACAACCCATTCGATAGCATCGTAATATCCAAACCAAGAAAATACTGGTTTGAATACCACGATAAACACAATTAACATATGGTAGTATTGGGTTAAGCTTCGTTTTTCTTTACTTCACATTAATTCTCTATAGCATAAACCATCCAATCGACATCATACCACTTCTCGGTCACAAAACAACTGTGTCTATTACATAGCAAAAGTTTTGTGAAGGGGAGCCTAATTTCCTTAGGCCCGCTTCACAAAGCTTTTGCAAGTACAGCCTATTGGTTAGTATCATCGTCTGCAAACCAAGAAATGCCGGATCGAGTCCCACGACAGATACAAGTAACGCTACCAGGTTAATTCACGCAGTAGAGGATTTGCTTCGTTTTTCTTTACACATTCACCCTCTACATTAACTCTCTCTCTCTCTAGTGCATAAGCCATCTAATTGCCACAGCACCACTTCTCGGTTAAAAAACACACGTTCCAAGATACTGCACAATTTTTGTGAAGCAGGACCCTGAGCAAAGAGTACAGTCCATTGGTTAGCATCATTATCTCCATCCCAGAAAATAGCGGTTTGAATCCCATGACAGACACAAGCATGCAATGGAGGGTTGAGCTTCGTTTTTCTCTGTTTCACATTAACCCTCTACTGCATATCCCATCCAATCAGCATCGTACCAGTGTTTTGTCAAAAAAGAACAGACACCAAGACACAGCCCAAGCTTTGTGAAGGGGGACCATGAGGAAAGGATACCAGTACGTCCATTGGTTAGCATCATCATCTGCAGATCCAGAGAATGGCGGTGTGAATCGATGATAGACACAAGCAACATATAGTATTAAAAGAAAGTAACAGGGTTAATTCATGCAATAGGCGGCGCATAAGACAGCAAATTGGCATCCAACCATTTCTCGGTCAAAAAACAGCACGGCCCAAGACACAGGTCATCTTTGTGCAAGGGGACTTCGAGAAAACCGTGTGAGTACAGTCATCTACAGACACAGGGAATGGTGGTTCAAATGCCACGATAAACACAAGGTACATATGAATAGTATAGATTAGTAAGCTAGTGGGACGGAAGTAACGTCATAGGTCATTTGACCAACAGGAAGTTACCTCTCGATCCAAGATGGCAGCATCGAAGATGGAGGGCCATAAAACGGTGACGATTTCGGTTTCGGTCGAGCTCAGACACGTTTAAAACACAAGGTGAAAACTCAAACGTCCTACAAGGCATATCCCACCCCATACAATTGGTATATAAAGTCAGAATAAAAACGTTATGGACACGGTTTTAACTGGTTACGGGGTTAACCTGGTATGGTTTAACCGGTTTTACCTGGTTATGGTTTTTACCAGTTTTAGTAATTAATATTGAAATAAATAAACAAATATTGAAATTTATTTCAAAGTTAATTTTTCAATAATTTTATTTTCAAAATCCTAGTTGCAATTTTTGTTAGGTTTCTACTTTTTTTTTTTAATGTTTGCCCGAACAACTAAAATCTAACATAAGTTTCGCCTTAGTTTACATGTTTGTGAGCGTTTTAGTTTCTTAGTTTAGTTACTTTTAGTTGCAAACTTGAAAAGCTTTTTAGCAGTTTAGTCCAACGCTTGTAAATTTTATATTAATTTCATTGGCACATTTTTTGAATTCCACTATTACTTGTTCGGGCCATAAAACAAATAACTTACTCATTTAATGTAGTACATTGTATTTAGTACATTGTATTTAGTGTATTACATTGTAGCCCACCTAACTTTTAACAAACGAAAAACTATATTGAATCCTTTCACAGCATTTGCTACAGAAACCAGGAAAGGTACTATAGTGTCAGAAATGTATTCAACCGTCCTGCTCAGGGACTATACTATATGCAACGTTTTTATTAACGTAAATAAGGTAAAACTTTAATTTTGGTTATTATAATATTTCTCTGCCTACTCCCCCAACCCCATGAGTCGTGGGTAAAATAGTGATGGGCCTATTACTGTACCACTTTTAATGTAACTAGGCCCCTACCTGTACATTTACAATGGAAATGAACGAAAAGAGTTTTTAAGTTTTTGTTTAATTGTTGGGTATTTGGAGTTGGGTAATGGCTGTGTTACGGGTGAATTTGTCGGCTACTATTTTGAGGGGGAGGAAGTAATAATAATAAGAATAAAATTACAGACAAAAACGTCAAGAGTCCCGTAAAAATAAGGTTTATATGATTGCATTTTCACTCGTTAAAATGTACACGGATAAAAATTGATGATTTTTAATTGAAATAATCAAATGTACAATTGAGAATATTACATCTGTTTAAGTGCTGTTGTGCTTTACGTTTTAAATACATGATTTGTAAAGCACAACAGCACTTAAACAGATACAATTTTCTCAATTGTACATTTGATTATTTCAATTAAAAATCATCAATTTTTATCCCTGTACATTTTAACGAGTGAAAATGCAATCATATAATCCCCATTTTTACGGCACACTTGACGTTTTTGTTTGTAATCCGTGTACCTGTTTTACAGCTATGGCGTCGCGCTACAAAGCTTTATAAAAGCAGTACAATCGAAATATTGGGTAATTAAGCCAAGGAATATACAGGGTATCATTGACATTGTTAATGTACGTCCTTGAAAGAGTGAAAAAATACATGGGTGTAAAACTTGTGTCAAATATAAAAGAGTACATGGGTATAAGACCACGTGGATAAGACTTGCGTTAAGTGATAGCATAGGTTATATCCCTCAAATTCAATCTAAACCCTTCTTTTAAAAATATAAATCCCGACCGAGGCCACCACCTCCTAGGGCAAAGCATTCCACACACGTCTCACACGCAATAGGATAAAGAAAAGTCTAAGTGTCCATATACGGATATTTCACCCCATACAGCCTAGCCTATATTGACTGCATGTAGGAAAAACTATCGCCGCTTGTCATGTAAAATTAGGATATATCGGAACTTATGGGTCTAGTTGGCTACATTTTTATTATTATCTACATAATTAAAATCATATGATGTGCGTGCGTGCGTGTTTGTACGTCTACTCCTCTGGAACCAAGGCACCTACAAAGATGGGAGTAGGACCAAACGAAAGATAATTAAATTTCGCTTTTAATAGGCCTATTTTCATCGCTCTAACTTGATATAATCACCCTCAAATATGCGAAAAAACCTGAAAAACTAACGTCGAAGTTTTTTTTACCCGCATGATGTTTGTTCATGACGTCATGAGGTTCGTTCATGACGACATAGTTAGTTCAAAACCTCTTCGAGCAAAAAGAGATGATCTGGAAAAGAATGGAAAGAAGGAAGGAAGGATGGATGGATCGAAGAGTGGAAGGATGGATGGAAGGATGGGTGGACCTGAATGTGTATCAACTGAATTGACGCATGGAATAAACAGACCCATAGACCTGGTTTTAAAAGGGCGTCATTTTCTAGGATTCTGAATCACGGCAGTGCGTGGATTGAGCGAGCAAGGCGAGCGATTTCCACGTAAACTAAAACTTTTCAATGTGTGTCTCGCTTTGCTCTCCCAATCTTTCATCTCTCACCTGACGTTCTGCAGATGTTTCTCCAAGTGAGGGATAATCAGAAAGTGAAGTGAGAAGACGCCCATGGAAAAAATCTGTACTGAGCAGGACGTAAATAACAATATTCTTAAAATAAGTAAAACAAGAAAACCCATAAAAGTGTACACTAACACAAATTACAAGTGATGTGTGGTTCTTGGTGGTTACATTGATTCAATCATGATTCTGAGGAAATGTTTGCGCTGATTGAGTGAGCGAAGTGAACGAAAATCAGCGTTTGCCATCAGAACAGCGCTTTTCTGATAAATTGCTTGATCTTTTTGCTTGCCTCCTTGGACGTAAAAAAATAATATTGACCTTCTCTCAAGATAACCGATATCGCATCCTACACTCTTATAATTTGCTTGATCGTTTTTTATATGGAAGTTCTGTCTGTATCATAAGTGTTGTAGCAAAAAATATCCTCGAGCGTAGCGAGACGACGCGGATGAGCGAGCGAAGTGAGCAACTCTGCTAGTCTACATCATTAAGGACGTACGATGTGCGTGTGTTTGCACATCTACTCCTCTGGAACCAAAGCACCTACGAACATAAGAGTAGTACCAAACAAAAGATAATTAAATTGCGCTCAGTACAGACCTATTTTCTTGATATTATGACCCTCAAAAACGCGAAAACTCCTTAAAAATAGCATCAACGTTTTTTTTTAAACCCTCATGATATTTGTTCATGAAGTCCTAGTTTGTTCATGTAAACCTCCTCGACCGAAGAGAGATGATCTGGAAAAGGATGAACGCAAAAAATAACCAAAAAGGACAACATATTTTTTGCAACACACCACATATAGTTCTTAAAATTGGTTTTATGTTAACTGACTTGACACGTGGAAAAATCAAAACAATAGATATGGTTTTAAAACGGTGTCAAACATTCGTGTTTCTGAAGCACGCAGGTGCGTGGATTGAACGAGCAAAGCGAGCGATTTCCACGTAAACTAAACCTTTTCAGTGTGTGTTTCGCTTTGCTCTATCAATCTTTCATCTCTCACCTTCGTAAGGGATTACTTCTGGAGGAGAAGACGTACAAACGTCAAACAAACAAATCGTTTGTTTGGAATGATGTAGGTGAAATCTAGATATGCTGAGGAATGTGACGAACGAACTGTGAGCAATATTTGCAATTAGTGTGCGTCGAAATAATCAGTACATCGAAATAATCAGTACAATAATCAGTACACAGAAATTATATGAATCATGGATCGTGTGAAGCTATTAGTTACCCACTGAGATGGTCGGGAGAAGGATGCATGCGAAAAATAACCTAAACGGACGACCCATTTTGCAACGTAACACATATTAAATTTGGTTTTATATCAACTGACTTGATGCATGGAAACCTGGTTTTACAGCTTTTTTACGTTGGTTTCGTCCTCCTTTTTTTGCATTCGTCCACTTTCATTTTGCTTTCGTCCATTGTTGTATTTATACAGACTACAACAATAGACGAAAGCAAGATGAAAATGGACGAAAGCAAAAAAAACAAGACGAAACCAACGTAAAAAAAGCTGGAAAAGGGTGCCAAACATTCGTGTTTCTGAAGCACGGTGATGCATTTATTGAGCGAACAGTTAACTTTTTCAATGTGTGTCTCGCTTTGCTCTTTCTCAATCTTTCATCAGGGGATTATTTCTGGAGAAGACGTACAAATGTGAAAACAAACAAATCGTATGTTTTGAATGATGATGAAATGTAGGCACGCTTAGGAACGTGATGGACGAACTGTGAGCAATAATTACAATTAGTTTGCGTCGAAATAATTAGCACATGATTTTGTGATGCTCTTGGAATCAAAGAAATTACTGGAAGCATGGATCGACGTGCACGTAGCTTGCGGATGGCCAGACTGTTAGAATGATTTATGGTTATTTGTTTATGCAGTGAAGCCTTACGAAAAACGCGTTTAACCATTTGCTTGATCGTTTTAGAAGTGGAATGTCGGTCAGCAGCATAAGAGTTGCAGCATATAAGCTCCTCGAGCGCATAGAGACGACGTGGAATGAACGAGCGAAGCGAGCGCCTCCGCTAGTTTAATTTAAAGCTAATTTAAAAATAAATTTTGAATTTATGACTTTTCGTACTACAATTTACGCACAACTTTTAAAAGATGTATTTTTTCCCACAAAAATCTTTTGCAAATTTCTAACAGTCAGCAGTCTTGAGATGGTGATGCTCGGACAACTGTTTTCATCAGGCAACTGCAATTCATTTTGTCATGTCTGTTCGTCTGCTATTCGAATCGCTGGAAGTGCAGCTTCCCTATTTATAAGGCCGGTTCACAATTTCTCATACAGCACATTGTTAATGCCACTTCGAAGCAGAAATTGGATCCCTGGATATTCCTCAGCACAGCCTTTTCTCGGATGTAAGTGTTGAACACCTAGGGAGTCGAAGTTCCTGAGATAAAAATTAGATTAGCAGGGGTTAGATTTACAGGGGTTGACCCTGCCCAGTCATTACAGTGCTGTTTCCATGTAGTGTACAGCAATGCTGTTCATTTCTACTTCTCCTCTGGTGTCAGCCTGTTTGCTTTCCGGGTTCACACACATTCCCGGGTCACACCGATGTGAACGGCACTGCAGGCACCACATGGAACCCTGTAAACAGCTTCCCTGGTGCTGATTTTTTTTCATGGATCCTTTCTCACGCTCACCGGTTTCACTGATCTTCTACGGTTCAACCTCCAGTCTCCAGTTATGTTCTCGTCTAGGCAAGGTGGCGTTTTAACCCCTTAGCGTTCGTAACAAACGTGCAGAAACCACTTTTTTCGGAGCAATTCCTGGACACCATTCAGGTACGTCAGTTTTTCCCTCTATCTCGTCAGTTGCACCTCGTCTATTTGCCACTGCAGTACTCTCTCTTCTCACTGCAGCCTTCTTTTATCATGGTGGATACCCAGGTGGTTACCCAAGTACCACGATCCTTCCCTTTGCTTCGTATAGATGTTGCTTTGCTACCTAGAGGCTGAGTGAGAGAGAGCACTCCAGTTTCAAATAGACCACGTGCACCTGACGAGATAGAAGGGAAAAACTGACGATAAAGAATTGACGAAGATCGTAATATCATACCTGTAAGATGTGATGGATAAAGTCCAAGAATTACGTCGAAAAACGGTTTCTGCACATTTGTTAAGAATGCTTAGGGGGTAAAATACCACCTATTTCAGCCGAGAATATCACCAAAAACTGCTGTAGAAGGCAGGGTGAGACCACAGAGCGTGAGGAAGAATACTAGCAAAGATTGTCAATACCAGGGAAGCTGTGTACAGGGTCCCATGTCGTAACTGCAGTGCCGTTTACATTGGTGAGACCCGGAAAAGTTTGCAAACCCGGATTGGCTGGGAAAACAAAAACCATGCTCATATCTAATTCGAACAGAGATTTTCATCCGAGGAGCATGGATTCCCTGGCTATTCAACACCACATTCGAGAAAAGGCTGTGCTTTTGAATATGCAGAGTCCCTAACACACCTGGGATCCAATTTTTCTGCCTCTGCTTGCTTCATGGCGAACTGGCTCTACAAGTAGTGGAAGCTACGCTCTTCTGGTGATTCGAACGGAAGTGACAAAGTGGAGTTTCTGTGGTTGCCTGATGTAATAAATACGGATGCAAACTTATTTACCGTTCTAGCCCTGGATTTCCATCCTGTTTAGTAGTTGCCTGATGAAGACAGTTGTCTGAGCCTCACCATCTCCAGAATTTTGAGTGTCGAATATTTGCAGCAGATATTTCTGGAGAAAACATTTTTTTAGAAAATGTGATAAATGCAGGTACTTTAGTCAAATCGACATGGCATTTTAATATGTTGCCATAATATTCAGGCAGCATAATAAAAACTGAGAAACACTTACTGAAAAATACTGAAAAACAGTATCACCTGTTGGTGAGCTCGAAGGTGATACATAGTGTTTCTCAATTTTTATTAGATCTTCTTAGCCTACCGTTTCAGGCATAAACTTGCATTCGTCAGAACCGTCATCCCTGGTAGGCCTAATTATTTATCTTCCGATTACCTTAAAAAAACTGGATTGAAACAGAATGGACCCATAGGTGCCGAACAAATTAACCCTCACCATTTTAGGTTATAATTTGGAAAACCAACTGTAAGCGACCTGAATTTTAACCGTACTCATCAAAACGTCATCTTTCGATCGAGAACCACAGAATAATAGTTTGCGGCATTGCGCTCAGGTTTACTAATGACTAAACAATAATTGTTTCGGAACGATAATATAAAGGCATAAATTAAAAATAAACATGAATCGTGTAACTAAGTGCTATCTAAGGCTGTCAGCCAAATGGTGATTGCTTCTGGATTCGAGGGGAGTGGTGCCAAGCCAATTTTGAAAGTAATGCCTTCCTAGGTGAGTTGTAGCAGTAAACTAATTATTAAAATTAATGCTGGAAGGATTAGGCCACCCAAGTTTCATTCTATACGCATGCGTGTGTTTTGAATTGTCATCCTAAAAAGTGCTAAAAGACGCTGTACGTTTGATAGTATATCTGTAACGTATGGCTGGTTTTATTTCCTTCCCGTGTACTGTCGACTGCAGTCACCATGCAGAAATTATTTTTGGCTCCCTGGGAACCCTACACAAAGCAAAGCTTGGCAACATTATTTACATTTGGTCCTGCAAATTTGCTGGAGGTACAGCATTTTTAAACAGGTTCCAGAGGTGTCAGATTTTCTTAAATTCACTCACTAGTTAGACCTAAATTGAATTTATGCAAGTTTGTTTAAATGTGTTAACTTTTAAACATACTCTCGACGTATCACACTTTTATAACACCTGTCTTCGGAGCATACCCAATTTGCCAGCAACACTAGGGTATGGACTGGTTGATGGATATTGAAATAGTATAGCCATTTAGAGTGTCATCGTGAGTGCATTACCAGGAGACAATCAAACAAATTTTGCTATTCAGTGTTCCATTTACTAAGCAATAGCTGACGCTACTAAAAAAAAGCAACGGGACACAATTTTCATAACAGATGCTTAAAAGAGCCCTAAGATTACAATGTGGGTAGCCACTACATTGACTCATATTTCGTTTAGAGAGAATATCCCTTTAAGGCCTTTTCCTAACAATAATTTATGAGGAAAATAACAAATAAGAATTGAACAGACTAAGTTTGCGGTTAATTGGCTAATGTAGATACCCTTTACATATTTTCTTTTGTTCAGTGCCTTTTGCAAAAATAGGCAAATTTAAAAATGACACAAAATAAAAAAAATGTACACATTTAATGTCTTTAAATACATTTGACTCGTACATTTCAGACAAGGGACAAGCTTAAGACAAAATGTTCCAACAACAAACGAAACAACACTGGAAACAGTAATAGTTGTTTAACCTTACTTCGCCTACATTTTGGAGAAATTTTGAGGTTGTGGTTTTTTTGCCAAGTTCTTTTTGTTTTCTGCCGAATCTTTGTTTCCCTCAGGTCCACATCAGCAACTAAACCCACTAAAAGCCACTTGTGCTTTGGTTATGCTTGGAGTCTTCAGCTGCGTTTCAGCAGCTGGTTCCACTTTCAATGGCCTAGTGGGCGACTCACTTTTTATGCAACATGAATTAACCCTCGATGTATTTGAAGTTTCTTGATTATTTTCAGTTCTTTTCCTAATTTCCATTCTAAAGTATTCCGTCATGTATTTATTACCAGTCGCTGTCATAAGTAGTTTAGTCAATGCCTCTTTACGACGTGCTTTCAGATCAATATATATGTTGAATGTTTGCGCCAATCGTAAGTCCTCAGAAATCATATCAGTGACGATGATGACTTCCGGTTCAAACTGTACATCTGTTTGATGATCGAGCATGTCCAAGTGCAAAGCTGACTCTGGTGCTCCATCAGCATTTTTAAGTGAAAACATAGAAACTATTCTGTCGACTATTTTGGATGTTTTGGATGTATGTGATTTCTTGCCTCTACTGGAGTGATTCCTGTCATTTTCATCTTGATATTGTTGCTCATCCTCATCATCGTCTTCATCCTCTTCAGAACTGCTATTCTCGTCACTGTCCGAATCACTTTCTTCATCGGAATCCTCTTCATCGGAATCCTCTTCATCATCGTCTTCTGCTCGGTCAGTCTGTTTAGCTACAACAAAGGTCTTGGGTCGTCTGAGGTCAAAGTTAGATGGGTCTGCCTCAACATATCCTCTCGAAGTCGATTCTTCTGCACTAACTGTGTACCCTCTGGCTACTTTACATGAACATCGCGATACACTTGTTGCTGACTGCTCACTCTTAAAGACTGGAGCATTGTCATCATCTGACACGACCCTTAATTGCTGGAGGTGAACACTACTTCTTTTCTCTGGTACGGCATTCGACATTGACTTATCCGTCAATCTGGTCATGATGTACTTGCCACTTTCTACTGCCTCTGCTTGATTCATGGTTTTCTGCCAAGCAGTTTCAAAAATAAAATCCTCTTCTATCTTAATGTTGCTTCCTCTGGCTGGTATAGGAACCCCATATTTGTCCAAGTAATCTTGAGGAGAATGGAAATTATTCTCATAAAATGGCTGATCAATATCATTAAGTTTCTTTCTAGATTGAATTCCAGGAAGCCATTTTATTTTGTACAGCAGGTCAAAAAATGATGTCCAAAGACTGAATGTCGAACCTGAAAACTGTGTTGAAATAGTTTCCGTTCCACCACAATCATCATTACTTTCAAAATCTAACTGGTTGCCAACAATTCTCTGCCAGCAATCGTCATCATCATCATCATCGTCTCTTCTTTCATTGTTTGCCTTTCTTACTCCAGAGCTGAGAAAAGAATCTGGCCCTTCATCTTCTTGGTCTATAATCATTACAGAATCCCAGTTATTATTATTTCTCTGAGCTGGATTCACTAACAAATCCTCTGGCACGTTCTTTTTGTGTATAATTGCACTCAGTCCCATCTCCTGACGAGGTATTCCTCGCCAGTTTTTAGTACGCATTTGTTTGGAAGCTCTTAGTTTTACCTTATAAATTGCGTCAGACAGAGACCTGTTGCCTCGAAAAAACGACATTGGGGGAACTGCGGAATTAAGCTCAAATTTGGTAGATGACGACGATCTATTGGCCCAAATTCTTGAAATTCTGAAAAATTCAAGCAATGTCAAAAATTTGTCAAATCGCAGAGGCAGGTTTGACTGTTCCGAACTTTGACACGGAGACACAGGTGACATGTCATCTCCATCAGGCAAAGATTCGTCAGTAACTTGTAGAAAAGTA
This sequence comes from Lithobius niger, assembly GCA_023313725.1. Lineage (NCBI taxonomy): Eukaryota > Metazoa > Arthropoda > Chilopoda > Lithobiomorpha > Lithobiidae > Lithobius > Lithobius niger. Next base: position 8,173 of record JAHWFP010022473.1, on the reverse strand, counting down.
GATTGAGGGCCTGTATTAGTCGCATTCAAATTGAGCCTTTCTGTACAAAAATCACGTCTCTCATTAGCAGCAGGTGAACATCTAGGTAAAGCACCAATCCTTTCTAGATAAGTCAGTTGTGGTTCGTTCATTTCTGATGATTCTGCATCAACTTTTGTAGGTTGTTTTCTTTTGTAGGGAGTTTTCCTTCGAATATCAACCATTTCCTGCATTCTTTCACTTCTTTCAGTTGGTGCAACAACATTCTGAACAGCATCATGAATTGCAGCATCGATTATGTTCAAACGATCAGGAGTTTTATCAATAATAACACTTGTGTCGTATTCTTGTTTTGATTCAGTATTCCCAGTATTCGAATGTGGTTTAATAATTTCAACCTTCTTAAATTCACTGTCATTTTGCACAGATCTATCTTCTTTCTTCTCACCTATTTTTGTGCTTCGAACCTCTTTTCCAACAACTTTACTTCTAATTCCTGACTTTTGCGCTGGCAATTGCAAATCAATTTCTTCGTCAAGCACAACCTTGACCGGTCTCTGTTGCTGTTTTTTAATGTCAAGCTTGCCAGAACCTTTTCCAGTCTCAATTCTTTCCTTTGGTTTTTGTTTGCGTGAGTTATCCTGCAAGTATTCTTGAGAAGTGTCGAATGATTTCAGGGGAAATTTAAAGCCAACGTGTTTATCTTTTGTACGTATCTCAGCCCGATAGTCACTTACTTCTTCAATGACATCCAATTTACCAAAGTTGACAGATTTAAGCAGTTTTTTTCTGTTAACTCGCTTCTTGGAATTATCTTTATCCCAATCTCTTGGCATCACTCGTTCTTGTTTAGAGAAATCCTCTTCAGATGACCACTTGGCGGCGAGTGCTAAAGATTCCTTTCGAGTCTTGTAATATTGTCGTCTTCGGGTCAATTTTTGTCTGACAAAAACATCAGAGTCATCATTGTCCTTTTCCCCCAACTCTTCTTCTCTCGAAGGACCATCAAGATCAGTCCTCCCTTGAAATTTAGCTTTCAATTTACTCCTGAATTTGTTTACTCTTCTCATAAAATGTAACTTTTTCCCCTTTTCCTCGTCCCCTTCATCAGTTTGCAAAATGCAGGATAATTTCTTAGCAAGGTTGTCAAAGTAAATTTCCCCCAAGGCTGATGAAGTGGCTTCATTCTCTTCATCGTCAAGCAAGTCCTGGAACCGTCTCTCATCTTGTTTATTTTTTCTCCCTTTCTTAATTTGCTTAAAGAAGTTGAGTTTTTTAGTGGCATTGTTTGCCGAATGACTGAATGTGTCCCAACGAGAAACAATGGAATCCTGGATGCGTCTTAGTGCAGATGAGTCAGTGTGCTCGTCTTCATCTGAATCACTACTGTCATCCGAGTCAGCTGTTTCTTCAGATTGTTCTTCAGCCGTCTCATCAGACATGTCTCATGCAATCAATGCATTATGCCTGCAAAGGAGGAATAGCACAAATGTTAGTTGAAGGTCTAACAATAAACAAAATCTACTAAAAAAACATTCTAAATGCTTTATTCAAACAGCACTGTATAAGCTGCAGTACAAGAGAGAACGAAGCAAGAGATAAAAAAAAGGGAACGCGAGCCGATTCGCTCAAGGCATAATGAGCATAGTAAACGAGTGCTGCGGTGTAGGCGTGCTTAACTCGTGACGTCACAGCTCTTTGAGGTACGTGCCGATGTAGAGACAGTAGCAACTAGAATAATAGCAAGGTGTCTCTTAAGTGCGCGTTTGTTGAGTTGACTTGATTGATGACACAGGGATTAGAATTTAAAGGTAGAAAGACAAAAGCCCCGTTCACCAGGCCTCAGTAAGAATCCAGTCAGTCGACACGGTAACCATGACAGGAAAGCTGCTCCAATTTTCGGCTACATGCATGCCGAAGCATGACCATGAGTATCGGTCTAGCCGAAACCATGGTCACACAGCTGGACTGCATGCGACATACTACTGTCCAGAGCTAATCCCTTACAGTCTTCATTACTTATCATTGCTGAAACTGAACAATACTGTAATGATGTATAATTACGCAGCATAACATTCTCGACAAACTCATGTTTACATTGGCGTATTCCTTGAACGTTTAGCAGAATGCGCTAGAGGTAACCTAAATTGGTGCGCAGCTGGTTCAGTGAATATTGATTAGTGATTGATATATGAGTGCGGTATATGATTTATTGTTGCAGTAATAAGGACAATGATTGCCACGCTATGAGAATACATTTAGCCAGATTTGGAATATAATGTAATAAATAATATTTGCCCATTAAGAAAGATATTGGCTTATTCATATCCATGACTTTTTACTGACTCTTACTTGCATTGATTGTACTGTATGAACTATGTGCTAGGTCCAACAGAAAGCAGCACCAATGTGTATTTAATGTTTCCAAACCCGGCCCTAAACAACAACCCCGGATTTCGGGTTTGAAAAATATAAAACCCGAGTTTTACACAAAAGTGAACAAGGTGCAATGTGCATTCATCATAAGTCTCACCTCGCAAAATTGCTAAAATTACGATTAAAATAAAATTGAAGTAAACTAGTAACATTTATTAAAGTATGCACAATTTTTTGCAAGTTTTTTAAACCTACACAAATCCTTTTATTTAAACTAACTTGCATTAACTTCAATGACAACTAAAGGTTCGCGTTGGACCGTGACCACCAGCTGAGCTGGATGCAGGCCGAACAGGAAGTAAACAAGCAACAATTGTGGTTGCTATGCCAATGGGAACGCTTTCTTGCTTGCCTGAGTCCCATCACTGGCCTGTGGCCCCAAAAGTGCAGCGTAGCGAGCACTTGTCTTTAACTAAAACCCTCCATAATGGTACGAAAATGTAAAAATAATGCAGTGAAACGCTCCATAATGAAGATGAAAATTGAATTGGAGCCACCATTTCACCACAATATTAAATCCGAAAATCCCCGGCATTTTGCTCTGCTAAACTCAGGGTTTTCAGGGTTGTAAATCATTAGGATCCGTATACCCCAGCTGGAAACCCTATTTGTAATGTATTGGATCCCAATAATCCACGTTTAGTAGTTATTCAGGCCGAAGAAGTGCCAGCTACAATATAGCACAGCAGACCTCGTTCAGTATTTAACTATTTTCTTCTATGAGGACCCAGGGCACCATACAGTACACAGCCGCATTTATTATTATCAGATAAACTCCACTTTCCACAGTCACATTACTTGCAAGGAAGCCAATCGGACACACGAGATAGGCAATTCCCCGTCTTGACATTTACTCTATTTCCTGATATTAAACCTGACTAGAGGAAGCTGGTCTTTGATGCACTGTTTGCAACACTGATACGGTTTGGTTGCTCGTGTGTATGTCCATGTTTCACCGAATTAAGTTTCTTCAATCCAATTTTGCGCACATTGGCTAACAAAAGCTGATTTTCGTTCGCATGGCTTGCTCACTTAGCGCATCGTGTGGCTGAAATCACAGGAAGCACCGTTTTAAAAATGTGCGTCTTCAACCATTGATGTATGAAACAATTGTTCACTGGCTAATAACATTACTTCCGTGCTGAAGTCCGTTCTATGCCCGGTTGGCGTTGGATGCACCGGTTGCAACACTGGTACTGTTTGGTCGTTCATTGTGTATGTCCATGTTTCATAGAAAATTAAGTCTGGTCAATCAAATTGTTGCATACATTGGGAAGCAAACGCTGATTTTCATTCTTTGATCACTCAATCAGCGACCCCAGGCAAAAGGCAGCCTGACCCTTTTCCGGTCTTGGTCTCAAGGCAGTGACATTTAAATATTTCTGTTGGAAGTAAATAAATACGATTTTGTAGAACAAAATTGAGACCTTCGGCCCAGTCAGGGGCTTTGGAATTTTTCTTTTCTGGGAGAGGAAGAAAGTAAATCGCTGGCATAGCAATGTCTCATTATTTGTTTTGTTTTCAATTACGGAAGTCTTATTGCTACCGACCACTTTGCAATTCAAGGTTGCAGTGATAAGCCTCGTGCTCCGCAATGATTGTTACTGTCCACTTTGAAACAATTCAGCTGAGCTCTGAAAGCCCGCATCTACGAAACAAATATGTCATTCTATCGTTTCCAGCTGCCGACTTCGAGGCCACCACGCAGCTTAGTTTGATATAAAACTATATGCGTTTAGTTGAAAGGCGGAATATTTCATTTTACCCATCAACAACCAAAGGTTTAGACGATAGTCTTTAATCCATAGCACGTCCACCAAGAATTGTTTAGACACGTATCAAAGACTTAAAATGTGCACGAAGAATGAAAACCGATTAAAGAGATTGTGAGTGTTGTTGAGTGATTCTTTCTATTGTGGCCTTTTCTTTTTTTAATTTAGTTGCTGTTATCCAGAATTATTGATTATGCAACCTTTCCACATAGTATATATTACCCATTTTGACAGTATTGCGGTGCGTTTCAGGCCTCGCAATCCTAATTACACAACCATGCTAAAGAAAACACATCACAGCCCATTTTAAAGACATCACAATCCATTCCAAAGACAATACATCACAAACAGTTGTAAAGGCATCATAATGCACTCATTATTAATTAAGCTTATTCTATGTTTATTAACATCCATTAAGACTATTAGCATTGTTGCTCATTTGTGTTCAACGTAATCAGAGGGTAAAATGCATGCAGTTTTATAAGGTTACCTACGAAAAGCAGTGATATATAAATAAAAAATGCTCAGTTTCTTTGTTTAAAAGATTAATTAACATTTGGTTCTGTCTGCTTCACCTCTAATAGTTGTATTGTCTAATAGTCTAATAGCTGAGCCGATTTGAAACGGTTAGCGATGGAAGCCATGTGCGCAGGGTCATCCATCGACATCAGTCTTCGGAAAGGGATGGGACGGAGCAGTGTGCGACTAGCTGACGGGGGGGGGGAGGGGGCGTGTACACCTCTCCGATGCAATCAGTTTTGACTGAAAGGATTCTGCCTCGACAATGCCGTCCGTCAGCCGACAGGTCCTCTAACCTACATGCTTTTAATTCAAACAGAAATTTGACGGCTTGCGACGTGACGTGAAGGAACAGAATGGTGCAGTGTGCTACAATCTTTAGCCCTCGATATATTTTTGGGAATTTCATCTTCGTAAATCTGCACTCTGACTGGTTGATTTCTTTCTCTGACGTCATAAGCACTACTGATCAGTGAAATCCATATAAAATTGTTCCGAACTGAGTGAACTGTTTTGCATGGTATGAATGTTGATTTCTGGAGTCTGTCGATGCAGTAAAGTAATCTGACGCGTTATTTATTCGCTTTACAGTGTTTACCTTTAACTAAAACCCAATTCAGCATTTAAATCGTGATAATTTATCGAATAAATAAAGCATTAAGTATGTGTGTGTTAAAAATTACGTTTCGTTCCCCAGATTGGGGCCGTTATGAAGTGTGAAAAAATTAAAACGTTAATTAAAAATGAAAACACAAACAACTAAATCTATATCACGCAGTTCAAGAAGTTATTTTTTAAGTGTACGACAAAGTGGACATTCAGTGATGGCTTACATACATTAAGGGCGTTAAAGAACCTCTTCGTATGAAATTAAGCTCTGAAAAGAATCACCCCTTTAGTAAATATAGCAGCGCACTTCAAAGCTGACTTCAGACTCACCCACACACACCACCCAGAACCAGTATATCACGTTTCCAGTCATATATACTAAAGGTATTATGTGTAGCATACCCTACAACCAACATGTGTACCCAGTCACCTTTACAGGATAAAGTAACGGAGATTTCAAGTGCCTTGGTCAAATTTTAAATTTAAAAAATACCCAGAAAATTGACTGGTTTGACACCTAAAAATGAAGACATGGCCCCCGTATTGCCCAAACTAAAATTTTATTTGGCATTTGCCAAACTCAAAAACAAGAATTAACTTTGAAACTTTGCATTGATTTAAATCAACGACCAATTCCTAGAAATCTCATTCCAATAGCCAATGATTTTCAAACTTACAATCAATTACACAACGAAGCTAAATCACCATCTTTCCGCTTATCAGAATGAAGGGACCCGTTATTATAAGCTTCACCTGCCTACTTCTCAATGTGAATTTCTGGGGTGAGGGTCAGTGGTGACAGCTGCACTTTCTCCTGAATTGTGCTAGCTTTATTAATTGCTAAACTTTAGCTTTGTAGAGTGCTCACCTTACATGCTGATGACTGAAAGGGTTCGAATTTTTTAATTTTTGATTTAAAGTGCTGAACTTATGCTTTATAGAACTGCATACTATGGACTTAACTGTCAGTGCATAGACCATGGTTTAAGTTTATTTTCACTTCATAATCTTGCGATTTTGACTAGCATGCACTTATACCTATATTTATTCAACTATTACTGAAAATACTGAAAACGCATTTGGCGTTGAAGAATCTTACAGAGTTTTTTATTTTTATTTTACCGTCGGTTCTGTCGATCACATTTGTTTTTTATTGTGCTGTGTTGTATGCAATTTCTGGCGGCGTGCTTTGATTTGATAAAGGTGTCACCATGCATCCTGTGCAAGCATAGCTACTGCCTGCCACCAGTACACCTCTCAAACCCTCGTTGTCAGCCCTGTTGGCCACAGTATAATTATTCCGTATTGTGGAATCATGGGTTGGTCCAGGCCATCACGATACTACGCTCCAATTTTAGTTTCCGCATCGGAAATTACTCACACATTGAAAACATTGCTTTCAGTTTCTAAAAGTTTCCCTTTGGAGATCTAAAGGCACAATATTGGCTCGTAAGGACAGACTAAAGTTCCAACCACGCCGGGAAAGCGAGCTATTTCGAAAAGTTCTGCTTGGCTGAAAGAAGTCATCATTTGTTGTTGGAAAAGTCACATATTGTGGTCGTACATGCACTACTACTTTTACAAAACGATGGAATATTTTTCCAGCTGTAGTCAGATGTATATTAATTAAACTATCTCCAATACGTTGAAACGTACCAACCCTCAAAATATGAAGGGCGTACAACACGGCCAGTTCTGGAGTGACAGCCCTATTTTGTCGGTTTGGTATTGCAAATGATGTTAGATCAAATCCACCATTTGACAAACAAGAGTCCTTTCGAAAGCCAAATTATTCCTTCAATTCAGAGTTTGAATACTCATTCATTACGTCATGTCGTGGTCTGACCATATGCTGGCGTGCAACAAGGTAGCCATTCATTTGTATAGTATAATTAATATATTGTACGTCGTCAACAATACCACCGAAAACCAAAACTGGTATAAGAGAAGCCGCTAAAGTTTCCGTAAAGTATCGGCCTTTGAAGGTAGTGATATCAATCAACCAGGATGCGTAGGTTAATCCTATAAGCGAAGTTATTCACACAGAATAATATGCAATAAACAGTTTAAAAAAATTATCCGTATTATTAATGCATGGCGTGGGGCATGTTTTTTTTTTGTGTTGCCAAATCGAAGGAATTAGCGTTTACAGTGATAGCTAGTTAATGTATTAAATCTATTTTTATAAATCTTACTCAATAAAAACGTAATAGGGACCGGTCAGTATTTATTTCGGAGGTGGGGGAATGTTAGCATGGATTTTTCGCGTTCTCTCATGGATTTTACGCTTTAATAGGCAGGGGTTTAAAAAACTACAATCAGGCATCAAAAATGGCGCTTTCACCCAGTCTAAATTTCTAAAAACGCCGTTAGTTCTGTCATGCAAATTTCAACAATATTTTGACGTTATTTCTAGTGTCATCCTGTGAATAGTTCTTTAAAACCACTTTCCCAAAAGTTTTTTGGCACCAAAGGAGTCATTTTTCGTGTTGCACATGTAGATGTTGTAAAGGAATGGACATGTCAATTTCAACTTCCTTATTGAATATCGGTCCAAAGTGAATGTTTTCAAGAACATTTTTTAAGTCATGGCTCGTTTTCTCCACAATTGGGAAGCAGTGGATGCGAAATGCTATTTTTGCGGTGGGTGGGATTATTATGCCAGAATTATTTTTGACCTTGGCTTGGAGGGGTGGGTAAAGTTTTTTTCAAGGTCTTGGGAGGGGGTCCCATCGACAATTTGGACGCTACATTTTTAATTTGGAGGCTCTCCCCTTCTTCCCTGGACATAAATACTGACTGGTCCTCAAGTACCCTACGAGCGACGATTTGATATCCACATCTGTGCAATGTTCTGG